>JAANBC010000459.1:0-25805 GCA_014621405.1 Stylonectria norvegica | reverse complement strand
GCATTGGCGGCGCTGGCAATGTCTTCCACCGCAAGGGCAGCGATGCGAGCTCTCACGCCAGTGACAGCAGCTCCTTGAGCTCCAAGTCGAAGCTGTGGGCCCGCGTGAGCGGCTCGTTCCACCGGGACTGAGGACAGGCCTCTACTACCTCCCATCACCAAGGATTGATGAATGTAACGACTCCGAAAAGACAAGCATGTCGTCGCACAAAGACGACAATAATAACATGTACGAATTGGCTCCGAAGAAAAAAAAAAATCTACGGCGATGGACAACGAAAAGGGAAATGGATTTACAACGGTGTATTGGGGAAACGAAAACAAAAAGGCCAGTCTTCTACTTCTTCGGGACGACAACGGTGAAAGCAGCGAAAGGCGTTTTGGGAACGGGAAACCACGGCTGGGGACCTCAGAGCAAATGGGAACCTGGATGATTATCCGGTTTGGCATGACTTCATTGCATGGCGTTTGTTTCTGGTGAAGATCTATATACCCCCGATACGACATGAACAAGTATCGCATCTATTAGCAACTAGTACTATTTTAGTAACAGAGAATTCTATACTCTTAAACATCGACCGCCTACTTTTCAATTGAGCTTTCCACTTCACGCTTGAATCGCTTGCCCACCTGCAAGAAGCTTCATGTGTAAGCTTCATGTGTAGTAGAACGGACATCCATCACTGCAACCGAGTCTTTACAACAGCCTAGACGTACAACACATCAGGGTATCATTAGGCCTTTTCTATAGAAAGAGTCCTACACTTTTTGCTTGCTGCCGACACGCCTTGCTAGCTCGATGCTTGCCCTTCCATCCTCCCCTGGTCTACCCTTCTCATCCAAGTTTGTCCATCGCTAAAATCCCCTTCATAATCCGTCACCATTCTGCCAGGGTCCCGACACTGCAACGTGTGGGCTCTTTCCATCACCACTGCATGAGGTCAATCTGCCTCATTGACTTGGGTGATGGCCCTCACAGACTCCGTGTCGGTCCCGGGAATGGGTTGATTCTCTCACTTCATCTCATGCCAACATTCGAAGTCTTCATGTAAACTTGGTATGAATGATGTCCGGGTTCTCGTGCCAATCATCAATACTCACCCACATCTACCACTATTAGCACTACAATTCCGAACACCACGAAAACGAGCAAGACATACCTTTCGGAACGTACTCAAGCCAGCCAAAATGCTGCCTCCGATCCAGGTCGAGTACTTCCGCTCCGGAGGCGCAAAGATCTTTATCCGCATATCCTTGACCGCTAGCCGCTGCAGCTCTGTGAGGAGTCGGTCGCCGAAGCCTTTGGTCAGGGTGCTTCCTCCGGAGAGGACGATGTTGCTGTAGAGATTTTTCCGGAGGTCCAAATCTGTGCGGTTAATCGCGTCGACGACGATTTGGTGGACTCCGGGATACTCGAGACCAATGATCTCGGGATCGAAGAGGATCTCGGGCGCTCTGAACCGTTCCGCGCCAATCTTTCGTCTTAGTTAGCCTCTGAAGTTGGGTGCCATGACACTCGACCGTCTTACCTTGAGCTTGTTGCCGTCCGGAAGGACATATTCCGCAAACTTATTCTCGTTGGGCTTCACACCTAGCCAGTCCCTCTCCTCCTTTCTAGGATCATGTGCCACGTATGACACACTCTCCTTGATCAGCCTCACGACCTCTTTCTCAGCACTCGTGTGAAACACATAGCCGCTCTTCCGCAGTAGTGTTTGTAGATATTCTGTAACGTCTCGGCCCGCGACGTCGATTCGGCGAATACTGCTAGGCATGGCGAAGCCCTCGTACACTGGCACAGCGTGTGAGACGCCGTCGCCAGAGTCAAGCACGATTCCCGTTGTTCTGCCGCTGGCGTACAAGGAAAGCACTGCTTGGATGGATGTGTGTAGGGCGGGGACGTTGAAGGTTTCGAAGAGGATCTGGGCGGCCGTGTCGCGGTTGCTCCGTGGGTTCAAGGGAGGCTCTGTCAAAAGGACTGGATGCTGGTCGTGGGTTAGCACGATCGAGCGGTGGCTTTCCAAGGTTCTAACAAACCTCCTCGCTCAGCGTCTTCAGTCCTTCACCATACACATACTCCCAAATCCGCTCCATATCGTCCCAGTCCGTAACGATGCCGTGTTCCAGCGGATACCGAATCTTCAACAGCCCCCTCAACTCGGTTGCTGCCTTCTGTCCAATAAACACTTCGCCTTCTAGAGCACCTGCGAGCACTCTCAAATGCTTTGGTCGACCGACCCATGACGGGAAGTAGCATTTGGGTAGGTCGTCACCGGCGAAGCCCGCTCGAATCGTCCCGGAACCGTTGTCTAGCACTATTGGTGCATTGTGCAGAGAGTCGGCCATGATCGCGTATATTCGTTACGCCTAGTCACCGCCTCGCCGTTTCCCTTACTTCGAAATGTTCGTCCCTGTATCAATGGCCTTTTGTCTACCAACTAACCAAGGGCCCGTTCCTGAGCTTCCCTGGCGACTCTTTAAGCTCACTGCATCCAGCTACTCGAGTTGGCCCAGGCTTTGTTGGCACTGCAGAGTTGATCTAGGTCTTCGTGAGCTCGTCGCATTCATGTATGGCCGTGCAAGGTGCTGTAAAGAGGTCGTTATCGGGATTGGGCATCGCAAGGGAGCTCCAATCTCCAGACGCGCTGGCCATCCGCAGCCTTCAGGAGACGTGTATGCGCAGTCACGTGATTGTTGATACCACGGATGACTAACGCCAGGCTGGCCCAGGGGAATTAAAGTGCGGCGCGTGCAGGCGCGTCAACCCAACCACCAACCGCGTCAGCGACGTGCCATCATCTCGTGGTGCTTCTTCAACCGACGAACGTCGTTGCCAATCGCTGAAAGCGCCGCTGAAAATCGGCCGTTGCGACCTTCTCTGTCCTGTTCTGCTTGTACGGTCGCCTTCTTCAAACCGGCAATCCTTAAGTTGAGCCTCGAGCGTTTCAGCACGTCGTTTGCAGCATCGCTTCCTAGCCGCCGTCATGGTGAAGGCCACTCCGGTCGTCAACCCCGGGCCGGGCGTCTACAGTGCTACATACAGCGGGGTACGTTCTCGAGTCCTTCGTAAGAATTTTGGGCTTTTGCAATGGAACCTCGCCGCAATTGAGCCGTCTAGTGACGGCGATGCAATTCCCAGACACGTTGAAGCCCCCCAGCGAGAGTTGCTGCAGTCTTTGCTAGCCCACCTTGCGAAACTCCACCAAACTCAAACTTGCTCGACCCTACTCTCAACTTTCGATTGCTGACAGACTGGCTGCTAGATTCCTGTGTATGAATTCCAATTCGGGGTCGACTTGAAAGAGCATGTAATGCGGCGGAGGCACGATGATTGGATCAACGCAACGCATATCTTGAAAGCTGCTGGCTTCGACAAGCCGGCTCGAACAAGGATTCTCGAGCGGGACGTCCAGAAGGATGTACATGAGAAAATTCAAGGCGGATATGGAAAGTATCAAGGTCAGCCAAGACTCTTGCACTGACCATCTCCTCGTGTCTAACTTGATTTCTAGGAACCTGGATTCCCCTCCCTAGCGGAGAATCACTAGCACGGCGTCATAGTATTTATGACCGCCTGAGTGAAATATTCGAATTCACCCCTGGTAACGAAAGCCCGCCTCCTGCTCCGCGACATGTCAGCAAACCAAAGGCACCCAAATCTCGACCTCCACCTCTTCCCAAATGGAACAGTACGTCAAATCGTGGCTCTCGACGCGGCACAGTCTCACGCTCTGCAGATCCACCACCGCCCCCTCCTCCTGCTCCCCCCATTCATGAAGAATATGACAATGGAGACACCATGATGGGAGACGACGATACCCCCGACAACCTTACCATAGCTTCCGCGTCGTACATGGCTGAAGATGACCACTTTGACGTGTCTAATGTGACTACTGCACAAAGAAAACGCAAGAGGGAGGAGAGAACACAGGATTTGACAGAATTTCAACACGCCATATACGGCGATGAACTTCTGGATTACTTTCTGCTTTCTAAGGGAGAGCATCCAGCTATCAAGCCTGATCCACCAGCAAACTTCCAGCCCAACTGGCCCATTGATGCAGAGGAGCATACAGCTCTCCACTGGGCTTCGGCAATGGGCGATGTGGATGTCGTCAAGCAACTGAGGAGGTTCAATGCCGCCGTGGCCGTCAAGAATATCCGAGGCGAAACCCCTTTTATGCGATCAGTCAACTTCACCAACTGCTACGAGAAACAGACTTTCCCGGTAATCATGAAGGACCTATTCGATACGTTTGACGTCCGCGACAACTTGGGATGTACGGTGATTCATCACGCGGCCGTAATGAAGAACGGTCGAGTTTTCAGCCCATCGTGCTCGCGTTACTACCTGGATAACATTCTGAACAAGATCCAAGAGACGCTAGACCCGAGTGCTTTCCAGCAGCTGCTGGACGTACAAGACAACGAAGGAAACACGGCACTACATCTTGCTGCGCAACGTAACGCGAGGAAGTGCATTCGAGCGCTTCTTGGTCGGAATGCTTCCACCGACATCGCGAACCATGAGGGCATGAGGGCTGAAGACTTGATACAGGAGCTGAACGCAACGAAGAAGGAACGTGGTCCCCAACGGTCATCTTCTCCATTTGCCCCTGATTCTCACCGGCATGCCTCTTTTCGGGACGCCCTGCTAGAAAAGACTAGCCGGAAACCTCCCGCAGCCTTCCAGTCTGTTGCTGCCAACACGGTGCAGTCGCGAATCTCGCCTCTCATTATGGAAAAGTTCCAAGACTTGGCCAAGAGTTACGAGGAAGAGTGGCACGAAAAGGACGTGGCCGAGACAGAGGCTCGGCGGATCCTCTTTAATACCCAAGCAGACCTGAACAGTGTGCGGCAGCAAATAGCCGACTTCGAGGCTCAGTTGGAACCCGATGAGACAGCAAGTAAAATCATGAGCGAGGCGAACCTTGCGAAGCACCAAGTCCTGTCGCTTATCACCCACCAAAACCGACTGCATATTCAACAGGCGGTAGATGCTGAGCTGAGTCGGATGAACGGCGACAGCCTGCAAGAGGAATCGTACGAGGAGAAACTGAATCTAGCTCGGCAATTGAGTCTAATGCTTACGGAACAACGGCAAGCCGAGACGGATTACGTGGATGCTCTCAGCATGGTGGGCACAGGAGATAAGATTGAGAAGTACCGAAGGCTGCTGAAGCAATGTCTTGATCGTGAGGATGCTGAGAACCTGGATACAAACCTGGATAACCTCATCGAGATCATGGAGGAGGAGAAGGACGTACACGAAATGGACGGGCCGGTGGATGGAGAACCGATGGCGCTCGATATTGGCATGTAGAGCTTGGATACAGATGCCACCAAACTGCCACCAAGGATGATAGACACCCTGGTCGCCGAAGAGTCGAAGAGTCGAACTATTCGGCCGCGGAGAACGCCACAAAGGAGGGCAAAGAGCCGAGCTGTCAAAGAAACGGCAAAAAACCGACGTCAATGGAAATTGCGTTTCAGGCGAACACCAGTCAGAAATGACCATCGGCATGCGAAGAAGAACAGTGACAGTGGTCATACACAGGGTACTCTGATGGATATCGACCAAATCTAGAAGCCGAACATCAGTCAGGATCGTCAGGGGCATGACAACCACAACTCGGAACCAAACAAGCTGCGGTGCCAAGAAAGACGGCGCTTCATTTTGCCATCGATATCGAGCCCTTGGACCGGAGGACTGCTCTGCCCTAAAGACTATTCGTCGCATCCGCATTGAAGCGGATGTAAGTCAGCCGACTCGGTCATCGCGTCGTAAGCGACAGCTGGTCGAGTCTACAAATAGACAAGACCATTTGTACGATTTTTATTAGGACAACAGCCTTCGATGTTCACAGTAATTCTCTTGTGATTCTTGGGTGACACAGGCGTTTTTTGAAGGTGTTGGGAAAGGCCTACAGAAGAGGTTGTGTGGTTTGTCGCGCGCGGCACTCATATGTGCAACATGGTTCGGGATGGTCGGCTTGTTTTCGGCATATGGGAAGCCAATTGGCTAGTTCAAGGGGAAGTTCTTCTCTTTTCTGGATAGTAAGACAGGAGGCAGGGCTATGCGATGATTGCGATGCTTGAGATGCTTGCGATGCTATTGATATTGGTATTGTTATGTTAGGATTGGCTGAGCATCGGGCGACTATTACGGATTCCCTTTTCCACATGATATATATCTACACTATTCTTTCGAAGCAGCCACTCAGCAGTCTCGCATCAAAATCTTGTGATCACACATCTCACTCCTCGATAGGCGTGTTTTGGCGGCCTTTCATATCCAATGAGTCGTGCTCCCACAGCTAGCTCGGGTTGCTCTGAGTCGCGTGATGACGGCCTTACTGGTGTTTTGGGGAGTGTGCTCACGCCTAGCTCCGTCAGATCATTTGGAAACCATGCATCAGGTCAGCTGAGCCTCACGATCCTAGCCTGTTCAAATATCCAATACTCAGATCGATAAGTGAGGCTTTTCCAGAAGCGGGTGGATGGCGTCCGAGCCACGCATAGTCGGACAAGCCATCTTCCCCACCTCTAATCTCTAACAAAGCAGGCGCGGGGCGTGGAACCAAGCTCAACCAACATGCTTTTGGAAGCGATGGACTGGTAGATAGCTTCGAAGTGTCTATGCCTAGCTCGCATTCACGTTGAAATCGTCCAACTCAAGATATTCGCACATTGTGATCAAGTAAAGGTCAAAGAAAAGGCCGAGTACCTAGGAATTTGATGTTGGGAGTCTTTGACAACCTCCTTGATCTCACTTTCGGTGTCTGATCCCACGGAAAAAGCGGTCAACTCTTTAGAGGCCAGGTTGTCATCGGCCAGATCGTATATATTAGCTGGAAGTAAGAGGATGCCAATGTCAACCCAGGTTGGGACCCCACGAGATGAAAACGGGGTAATTACAAAGTGCTATACGAACGGGCTAGTGGCGATGGAGTTCTTAACCTAGGAAATTCTTGGTGTTTTGGCTCGGAAGGGGTAGGATTGCATGGAGATGGTGGCGGATGAGTCGTGATGAGTCTTGGGACGCGTCTACAAAGGGGGCTTCGGGTGGTGGCGACGAGCGTCGTAGAACATACACGTATTCCTTCGGGCTTTGCCTCAAGCCGTCGGGGATCAGTTCAGAAGAGCGGTGTCAATGTCAAAGCCTTGTCTGACGGCGGGATGTTTTTACTAGTTCTTCTCGTTTATGTTGGCCGACTCGTCAGCAAACGTGCATCATCCATCGCGTAGGCTATGCTACTGCTGACAAGGGAAGTGAGGCCACGGGATGATGGATTCATGCGGTGTATGGGAGATACGATGCGATGGGGAATCGATACGAAGGTGAGATGCGAAGCACGGATGAGGTCAAGGGATAGTTTCTAGGTAGCGAGAACGCTGACGATTGGGAGGGGGAGATTGGCAGGGGAATCCATGGTGAATGGATCCTTGAATGGCGGAGGCGAGGGGATCGTAAGGCTGAAGAGGTTGCTTAAAATAACGAGGGGGCGTGCGGCGCGTAACGATTAATTAGGGGTAATTGTTCACGGGATAATGATTCTGTGTTCGTACGTGTAGGATCACGAGTGCCATTGGATATCGAGGTTATTACCGATACCGATCGAGGCTTGTTAGTGAAAGCTGGTTGATCACCCTGAACCGAGCGAGCCAAGGGGTCCATGGAATCAAGGACGAGGCAAATTGAGATGAGTCGTGACATTCTGATGCATCAACGACAACCGCAGAAGTTGGCACGCGCATTTGTCGCATGCGTGTGCCTCGTACAGGTTGTGCAAGTGCATTGATGTTGTTGGGCCGCTTGATGTTTTCTACTGCATCGCATCGAATCCTTCTTGAGTACTACCTACTGTAATGTTGGTGGTGCTACGCTCTGCTGCGACAGTGACATAATCATGGTACATGACTGTCGACGTTTGCTCCCCTGCGCTGGCTACTGCTGGACGTGCAGATGCGCATCTGGGATGCTGGGATGGAATCCTAGGGGCTCTTGGGGCTTAACAGATAGGTGCATGTATATGGATGCAGGAATGGCGTCATGAAAGGTATCTGCATGGTATCATGCAACCCATCTGAGCTGAAAACACGATGCTCCCGCGTGTTCCAGGTTTTGTACATGAACATGAATCATGATCCCATTGTGGCGCGTACCTTGCATGTACGCACTGTACTGTATTCACCCGACTTGTAACGGCACAATTCAGCCAGAGTCCAGAGCCTATGGCTGGATTTAAGAGTCTGCAAGGAGAAATAATAAGACATCCAGGATGAAAGAACGTGAGAGAGAGAGGCGTCTGGTCGAGAAACTGGCAGCGAAGGGATGGAGGGGAGTCTACCAGGGAGAGAGCTGCGTCAGTTGGTTGACACTCCTAGCTGAAAGTTGAAGTCTTGGAGATACTAAAGTGAGACTTGCACGCGGGTTGACGAATGAAGCTGCACCTAGTTGTCGCCATGCCTCGATCCAATATCTCAGTGGCGGTTTCCATCTTGATTGATCTCTTTTCCGAATAAGTCCTAGAGCATACCACTTGATACCTACTAGCCGTAGTGCATGCTACTAGTAGTAATTGAAGATGCACAATTGCACGTAACAACGCAACGCCTCTGCAGCCTTTCTCCCTTCTCCCCCAACCCCAGCTCTCACTCAGCCCGTCCAACTGAGACATGGCCCCGACTCCATTTCGCCTCTTACAGGTTTATTTCTCCTTTGGGCGGCTGCGCTTTCTTTTGCGAGCTCGAGCCGTATGCTTGATGAGGACGAGGCTGTAGTAATGGTGGAGGCGATATGGACTGTCACCGACTTCATTCGTACAATGTCTTGATTGTACCGTTGTATTTCTCCTAATTACATGTACCTTCCTTGTTAGTCTACATGGAGTCAACTCATGTTGTCAAGGTGCGTGAGAGGTGCGTGGGGCCCAAGCCCGAAGCGGGAGAGAAGGAGAGAGAAATAGAGGGGCCCGGCCAATCGCCGGCCTCGGTCGCGATGAACTCAGCTGAGCCCCTCAACCCCTCGAACCGTGGAAGTTCTGGAAGTCGGAGTCTCCAACACACACTCAAACTCCAACAGCCTATTAACACGCCGCGCCACAGCGACTCAAGATTAGCCAATTCGAGGCCATTCACTCGTACTAACGACGGATCTTTTTGACTACGACGTACTATGTAGCATGGATGGTTCGGGAACAGATCAGGCACACCCAGTACAGCTTGCAGTGCGAGATCGATCTCGCCTCCTCCTCGCTCTAGTCAATCGCCGGAATGACCGATGTTTCGTGAAGAAACTTCAATTCTCCGAACAGACCGCCCTCTCTTCTGGCCCAAATTCTAGACCCCAGAATACATGCCAGGCAGAAGCATTTCGGGCTCTTGAACATGGCAGCTGAGATGCAAGGAAATGGGACCCGGGGATGGGACGGGCTAAACTGTACTGGGCTGGGCTGGGCTCTTTGTCCCTTCTCGACCATTCCGAGCCTAGGAAGTTATCCCGATCCTGCTGGGCCTGGCTGGCTGAAGGATCGAAAGCCGTTTGTCTTTCGTCTCTGTATGCTTCATCGCGGAACGGCTGTTGCTATCACGGGTCGCACAACACCAACGAACATCGGCACACACAAACCGCCACGCTCTTGCCCCTCCTCATCTCCCGCCGCGTGCCGCGTGCCTCGCGCCTCGAGCCTCGAGCCAACGTCATCTCAGCCGGCAGTCAGTTTACCGTCTGTAATATCATACAGCTCGCCAGGGCAGTTGGCAAGGGGGACAGGCAACTTCTGCGTCTGCCAGGGACTCGGACCAGCAGCAGCTTCAAGGGCCCCTGTTCCTCGCCCGGTGTATTCGTACAAAGGTCGAAGTACGAAGTACCGTGTAGACTCACAGGGCTAGTCAAACAAGCTCTTGCGACAGGGCCCCCCGTCCCCCAAAATGGCCCCCATGGCGTCGCTCGGATAGGGCTCACCTCAGCTGAAAATCCTCGCTGCTAGGACTGCTAGCTGGCCCCTCTGGCGTCACTCCCCAGCCAGATCAGGCTGGTCTCGGGCAACAGCTCTGCCAAACCAAACACGAATTCGGTCGCTGGCTGGACGAGACTGCAGACAAGACGAATCGATCGTGGGGCACCCCGTCTTGCCCGTCAAGCGTCTGAAGCGTCAAGCGGCAAGCGTTAAGCAAGCCGTCTCCCGTCTCAGACCGGATGCTCGTCACGCCCACACGCTCTGCTGAGCCGGGTGTCTCAACTTTCCGTGTCTCGACGGTCTAGTCTACTTCTTTTCGTATGGCTTGGGCGCCTGCCATGGACGTTCCGGGCTGAAAACAGGGACCCTCGTCTCTCCAGATGCTCGGATCCTACTATGCACATACGGTAGGCCTCGTGCGGGTACGACGGGGTTGGACGGGTACCGGAGCTGTAAGGTATGTTTGGGCCTCTGCACGAAGCTCCATCTAATTATCCAGCTCCGGCTCCAGCTCCAGCTCCAACTCCCCAGCTGCACTGCCCGCTCCCGCGCGTCTCTTCGGCGGCGTCAACGCGTGCGGCGTGCCCCGTCGTTTTGTCTCTTGTCTCCAAACTCCCCTGCCGACAGGTCAACAAACTACCAGGGGGAAGATCCGACGAACCTGCAAGGCGTCGTTGATGAAGGAAGGGACTGTTCCATCCATGCCCCGGTGCAAGGCTAATCACAACAGCATGACTGCATGCACCATGGGGTCTTGCAATATCTTGGAAACACAATCTTTGAAGCATGGGCTGGCTTGTTGCTGCCGCTGCTATTCGTACAGACACACTCTACTGTGCAGTAGGTACCCATGAACCTCATCTACCTCATCCTCATTCTCATCCTCCTCCTCCTACTCCTCCGTCTAATGCACCATTAGCCATTCATCTCATCCACTTACTGCCATCCAACTTCCATTTCCACTTGCACATCCCATCAATCCCTTCCTTTCGTACCCAGCCAATATCAACCCCTGCTCTTCCGACATGGCCTGCCTCTCAGCCTTCCACCCCGGAAAGCCACTCCTAAAAGCTAAACATGCTTTGACGCCAGGCTGTCCGTCTTCGTTGCTCCAAAGCCGGAGCCGAAGCCACGCCACGCCTTGCCTCCATTGGCGACGCCCCAAAAGAGGCTGACTGAAACATGCCCTTCTCTCTCTTTCGCGAAGCTTTGGAGACGGCACTAACCCGCCCCAGTGGGACTGAGGGTGTGAAGGTGCGTGAGGCCCGAATTTAGGGTGTCGTGTTATCCTGATCCAGTTCGCCCCGAATGTCATCGAGTGATGATGCACTGGGCTGGGCTTGTCAATGGCTTGTTATTACCTGCCGTGCTGAGTCGCCTCGACATTCGACTCTCGTTCAGTTTATGTACCCTCACCCTACGAATACGGGCCTACCCTCACTTTCCCATGACCATATAAAACCCCACGTCCCCTCGACCATCTCTATCTTGTCTCTCCCGTCCGAATGTACGTACCCTGATCTTCCATCTACATAATACCCCATCGCCCTGAGTACTTGGACTCCGTACTCTACTTCATACAACCTACCACTCTCGGCTTCTTCGTCTGGACTCAACTACCAAAAGCCCTCCTACTACGTTGAGCTACACCAACAAACTTACTCCAGTTCCGCATGCTGCTACCGTCTCTGACGACTCTGTTCTCATATAAGTCGGCCGCCGCCGATCCGCCTCCCTAAGTCAACAGTCAAGACTGTTGCAAAGATTCACATCATCCCGGCTCCGCCATCTCAACGTTCAGCTCGTCCGTCTTCACCCTCGACTTACTGCAGTTGGCCGGCTTCTCGAATAAGGCCATCTACCAACAACACCCTTTGCGCCGCAATCCTTCGCGGCCGGCCGTCATCCCACCGACCCCTCTTGCAAGTTATCCTAGAAGAACTAGGGCAGCACCATCCGACGACGCCGACGACGCTAGGCTGATCGACCAGCGACCCGGTTCAGCCCAGCTCAGCCTTCTTCGCTTCTTGGCTCGGCCTTACCAACTAGGACTTGTCGCGGAGGGCAGGCATCACCCCAGAAGTGCCAGTCTGACCGCAGAAGCAGAGTGGCTTCAGTTAACCCCGCTGACAACGCCAATTTAAAGCTTGTGTTCCAAATCACCATCATGCCGGTCACCAATCGAGGGGTGGTGCAACTTACACCAAGCACCACCTTGACGACCACCACGCGCAAACTGTCCAGCGGCTTCGTACCCTCATTGGAAACCATACAATCGGGACTGGCTGTGTTTGGGCTGTTCATCATTGTTCGCTACTGCGCAACCCGTGCCTACGTATGGTTGCGACGGCTCTACGGCGCTGACATGCCGACCTCCTTGGGATCCACCACCATCTTACCGGAGTATCAGCAGCAGGATCAACGGGCTCTCTGGGCGCTGAACGAGAAACCACGCCCGGAAAACTGGACGGGAGATTCCAATAGCTACGATGCAGGCTTTGGAGAGGCGGACATGGGAACAGAGAGCAAGAAGTTGTCCATTGATCCGAATTGGACCGTCTCAGAGGATAGCAATGGTTCGAGGCCCAGGCGCATCATGTCGCGACCACCTCCTGCTCCGCCATTGACGCCACCGGAGTTAAGTACGGCTGTATTCACCTTCGACAACTTGCCCCAAGGTCAAGGCAGCGACAGCTTCATGATCCAGCCAAACCCTGACTACATCTCGTCGACGACGAGTTCCGTCGCTCCCTTGGCGCCATCCGAGTCGCATTCGCCGGCTGTACCACGCCGTCGCTCTTACAACCGGACGCTTCCCATCAACATCCCCAACCCCCAGTCGCCAACCAGTTTCGCGACCTCCGAAGTTACCTTTTCCCCCCATTCATATCCGCCCTCAAACCCTACGTTTCCACCTATGCTACCCACCACGGGGGCCACCGACGTTGACGTTCAGGGCGAGATTGTCGGCGTGCTCGACGGCGAGGGCGCCGGCTGGACGAGGCATACGCGTGTCTACGGCGGCGGTGTTTGTCTGGCGTGCGCCGCATCTGGCGGTGATCACAATGGCGGCTTCTACGGCGCAACGGTACCACCCGAGGAGAAGCGATGAACAGGTCTTCGCGCGTCAGCTATGGCTGGTGGATACGAATCTTACAAAAGGGCGGATACAAGGGCGTTGTGATTACTGATTACCGGCTTGCATTGGGACTGAGGTGTAGGAGCATGTATGAATTTCTGATGTGTAACGAACAGCTGCATCGGGGAGCAGCATATAAGGGAACAGTGGGAATTGGGCTTCCTTTCTCTTTACGTCTTTCTACTTAGAGTGTTTTGTTCTTTATTTCTTCTTTTACTTTCACTGTTTTGCCTCCTTTTAGGCCCTTCGAATTGCTGCATACATTATACCCTTGGATCTGTCCGCCGAGCCATCGGGTGAAGAGTCATGGAAAGTAAGCACTATCACCACGAGTATATACTCTACTACTGTACATACTCTATCAAGGCCTTGAAAGACAATTACCTGATGATTCTTACATTCTTGCTCCCCTGTGTTTTAAGCACGGGTTCCATCCCCAAAGGCCCCGGTCAGCCACAGTTTCATCATGTCCGGTGCCGCCCCCCAAAGATGACATCGGAGACTTATTAACCACAACCACGGTCTTCTAACCCAAGTTCTTCCACTTCGAGTTCGAACTTGTCGAACCACATACCTAATCCGGAAATCAAGATATGCATTCTAGTCAGCTCCTTTCGCCTTACCTCAGACCTACGGGCGCCTACGAGCACTTGTACGCTCGGCCTCCCTCTCTCTCCTCTTCTCAGCCGCGGATCACGAAACTCCAAAACCACACGCTATTCCGCGAGGAGCGAATCTTGCGCTCCCGGACTGGGCAGGATTTAGCCTTCTGACGTGAGACGGCGAGCGGCCGCACGAGACCTGGGTGGGTGCGTTGGCCGTGTTGGTAGGGCTGCTTATGCGGAGGGGGCTGTGCTGGGAGTGGGGAGGAGGAGGAGGAGCTTGGTAGGGTTCATGAGATGCAATGGGGATGGGAGGGGAGGGTTGGTAAGGTTGTGTTTTGCAGGAGAGATGCAGTAGTGAGGCGTATTTGGGAGGTAGAGGGTATGTATGATGTGCTCTCTTATATAAGACGATTGCTGTGATGTGACACTTGGTTCTGGCCTCTAATTGTGACGTAGACAGTATGGTCGATACTAGCCTTGCGCATCATGTATGTACTCCTGAGGCACAGGACTTTCGCAGGACTGGGTAGGCTAAGTTGGCATGGGAGCTGGGGGGTTCGAACTGGACCACACGGAGCCGCAGAGGCTGTGTTCTGACTATAGGGCTGAAGTAAACAGTGAAGAATTGTATGGGGCTATAGCGAGAAGCTAGAGTTTTAAGGATTAGTTACCAGTCTTATTGACTTAGATCGTGGTACTTTGGCTTTGCAAGAAAGCCTGGCGTTTGGATGAGAATGCCTGCGTATACTGGCTAAGTGCGGCTGGAGAGTTGGTAGCTTCTCGGGAAATCCAATCAAAAGGGCAGCATACTTGATGAGGTGGTTAATGCTGTGTGAACTGTTTCTGATGAGTCATCTAGAAGGGACTGAACTTGGAATAGGGCTGGCAATGTTGTCTCCGGAAACAGCCTTCGCCTCCCAGATCAACTATAATCGAGCCAAGTCATATCTTATTTGTTAACGCAGCTTCATTCTGCCTCATGAGCTAAATACAGAAGTACTTCGTCTTTCAATTCCTAACTAGGGTGCCTTAAACCTGTCCCATGATCGAACCGCCAGACATGATAGAGTCGTGTAACACCCCCCGTCTCCAGTTCATGTCGGTAAACGAGGAAAATACCAATAACAACCCCTGCTTCCATGCTCTCAACCGTGAATTCCGTCATGCAGCCAGCCCAAGGTAACGGCGATGCCTAATAGCGTCTTAAGCCCCTCCTCCCAACTATCCCTATCGTCAACTCCCCTGCCAGCATGCAAACCGAAGTTCCTTAACCAAATTCCCAACGCCAAGCGGACCTCTAACAGCTCATCAATGTCCTCCATCATGGATCCCCTGTCCATCCCCGCCTCTATCGTCGGTCTGCTTGCCGCGGGCGCCAAGATCTCCAACGTCCTCTGGACCATCATCCAGGAGACCCGCGACGCGCCGAAGCAAGCAGATCGGCTTTTTTGGGAGGTCAACGATATAAACGGCGCTCTGGGACTGCTGCAATCGTATGTGAATGGCAGACTGAAGGGTTCTGTTGAAAGAGTTGATCTTATTCATATCGAGCAGCTTGTCGTCACTTTAACGACTTGTGTGAAGACGTATTCGGACTTACAAAGGATTATAGACGGGCTAAACGTCCATCCTACTATGGGACTGCTGGATAGACTGAAGTGGACGAGGCAACAGTCGGAAATCAATCGTATTATGCACCAGTTGCAGTGTCAGAAGGCGTCTCTCACGCTGATCCTGACAATCTTGCAGTGGTAGGTGTTCGTTGTTGAGCTTCTACTAGTTGACGACATTCAGATGCTCTCCAGAGCGCAGTGAAAGCTGACAATCTTCTCCTCTAGTGTAACGATGCAAGAAGCGAAAGAATCGACTCAGCATCTGATTCAGCGTGTAGAAGAGTCCATGGCCATCAACCGGGACCTCGCCGAACGAATCCGTGGTTTAGAGAGAGAGGGCTCTGTCATCGCCCAAACCATTTCCGAAGAAGACACTGCTTCGACGATCCGTCAGGAGCAGACAACGCGCCGAGTCTCCTTCATCAATAGCAGCAGACGAGCTCTACAGTACACCTTTGATCAGGACCTCCAGGCTTCGCGAGTCTATAATCGGGCTATCCAACGGCATTCCATGACGTCTCTGATCAGCACGGCGCTTTATAGCACTGCTCTGTCCGTGTTTTCCAAGCTGAGCCTGTCTCAGATCTCGAATATTTCGTTCTATGCTCTGCCCATTTACTCTATTGACATTAGCAATGCGGATTGTTATGTCTTTGGAGAAGAGGGCGCTCGACAACACTCGCGAGATACTCCCACATTGCCATCGACAACAGGCTCTGATCTACGAGAACGGCAATTAAAACTGCGCTCTCACCTGGTGCAACAACTAAACTGGCCACGATACCTAGTGCAAGCATCAGGGCCGACACCAGAACTACTGCGATCGTCGATGGATGATGTTCATCCGGGTCTTCTTAGTCGTTTCGCGCGACGGCAGAAGATATCACCACAGATCAGGCCGCCGATCACAGTGCTACAGGGGTTGGGAAGTCATGGTGAATTCGACAGTGAAAGCACGAACGTGCTCCGAGTATGTACAAACCACCATGTCAGGGTGCCTTTGGAGCACGACGAGAGATGACTTTGAGCTGACGAAAATATATGTGATCCAGACCGATCCAGGTGATTATCCGAGTATTTTCGCAGCGCTGTATCCCGATTATCCGCAAATGCCGATACCGAATGGTTTTGAGGCACCTCGTCGTGCACCGTCGCCGCCAGAAGGACGTACATCCCCCGGAAGTAACATACTGTGACATGTTTTGCTTCATCATAGTGGAACTTTATGCTCTCCACTATGTGCTTTGATACTGTTGGTGACTGGGTGGCTTTAGAGGAGGTCATTGTTGGGCGGGGGGTTACTGATATGGTTGACAAGGTGATGACAAGATATAAGGTTTGCAAGAAATTTTGAATATTTAGTTTGTTGAGTCTTGAGTTACTTGGGAGTAGACGAAGAGAGTCAACGTGGAAATCTGCTGCAGGGTAGTGATCGTGGGACTGGACACGCAGCTGAGCAGTTGGCTCAGCCATGGAATTCAACATACGAATCCACGTTTCGCAACGTCCGCGACGATCGAAGAATAACATCCACCCAGCAATCTTCTAGAATTCTGATCGTAGAACTCTGATGGCTCGAACAGGCACGGAAACGTGATGAGATGAGGAGCTAGACCCGGTGGACTGGATCAAACAAAGCTACTAACTGAAGGCGTCGGACGTTTGTGATCTGACTCAAGATAACGGGATGCCCGAATGATCCATAGAAGAAACAGAGACATGTGTCTCATCCCAAAGGGCGGAAGGAAACAATAGCATCTGTATCATGGTATGGACAGCCTAATAACACTCGTTCCTCTACGGCAACGAAAGCGAGCATAGGAGTAGCTATTTTCGGTAAGTACAAGTCAGTTATAGATATATCCTTGATAGGACCGGATGACAGGTGTCAGGCGTCCATAGCCGTCGGCAGGCGTTTCCGGACAATGGGTTAAATTTCATGGCATATGCTTTGGACTGCTTCGACTTCTCTCGTCCTCCCACAATAACGTTTACACATGCGACCCAGACCCGAGGTTGACGCCACCGGCAGCCCTACGAGGCAACACGCTTAGCTCTACATGTGTTATACAGACGGTAGTCTGAACTTATTCGTCTCTATGCGCCCGTTGGTGTATGTGAATTATGTAGGGTAGACGCTGTCGAACATGTTGGTTAATACACATGCATGCAAAGTACATCCATACATGTACTTTACCTTGTTAATGCACAGACAAGGCGCGGCAGTTGAGACCAGGCAAGATCCCTGGTTCCCCAGGCTTGTCTGATCCTATTCATCGGGAATTACACATGTACTTGCAAAGCGCCAAAGTCAAGTCAGAGCAGAGTCTAGACCCGCGGAGTAACATGCGCAGGCTAGGCAGTGCCGAGAGCCTATCAACATGAAGTCCAACGGCATCCATCAAGCGCGAATGCCATGGTCTAATTAGAACCTGCTTTTACGCGCGCGAGGAGCTTTCGAGGTGTGAGGCATTTCAAGCTGGTTGGCCATTCCTCGCTCGTAAACGCAGAGCGGAGACACAGACGCACACGAGCACCAACACGAAGCGACAAGTACACGACGGCGTCTAAAAGCTCCTCACTCGCAGAAGCAAATCGATAGATAGATGCACAAGGCGTCGGAAAGACAACCAACAGACAGCGAAGCGAACCTCTCTCCGCCATTAAACAGGCGCCCGTGATGCATCATGGGCGGAATTAAGCGCCAGACCCTAGGGTCTAGATTGGATTGGATCTGTAGCGTCGCAGCGAGAGGGGAGGAGTCCATGTCCTTGTGTCCCTGCAGGCTGCATGCTTCGGCGAGGTTTCACGCCAGTCCGGTAGCTACACGCGATCGTCCCGTCGTGCCCGGGGGCGTTGCTTCGTGCATGTATTCGTACATGTACATGGATAGTACCCTAGTAGATGTCAGCTTCCTCTCACTCAGGGGTTGAGTGTTGACCGGTGGGCGCGCGTGGAAAAGGGCGGCTGGCGTTTGGTCTCTGAAGGGGTCGCATTGATTGCTAGAGGTAATATTCGTAGACGCGTTGTGTACATGTAATTACTCGGTCCTCGTGATGACTGACCTAAAGGAGGGGGGACTAGAAGGCGCAATCTAATGTGACGATGCAGGTTAGGTTCAATTACACGTACCTATCTTAGCTTGCATTTTTGTGTCTTTAGCCGCATGAGGTTCTAGCAAGAAGGGGAATGGGATGGGTGAGGGAAATGAAGGAAATGAGATGAGATGGAACTTTGAGGAATGCAGCGGGCTAAAGATTGAGGCTATGTACTAGTACTACCTTGTAGTATTATTATTTCGTAGTGCGTACGAGTACGTACATGTAATTGTTGATTTATTCATGTACGTGTAATTAGACCTGAAGCTGAAAGCCGGAAGCTCGAGAGTCGAGCTGCCGCTGAGAGGAAGTTTTTATGAGGACGCTGCCCCAGCAGTTTAACCGTTCGTTACTCACCTATAAGGGAGGATCATCATCAGTATCATCATCACCAGGTGTCAGTCGTAATAGTAGTAATAGTAGTCAGAGCTAGAGTCATCCATATCAGGGGCCAGGGGCTGATTCCTGTTTCTCCCGTTCAAGGCTGTTTAACTAAATGACTGACTGACTGACAAGGCTGTAGTTTGTACTTGATACTCATAGTAATTAGTAGTAGCAAGTAGTATTCAAGTCTCAGAACTCAGACCTCCTCACTTAACCTGATACTGCCGTCCCTCCTCCTGCTCCCTCTTTGTCTCCCCCCCTCGACGACCTCGAGCAGGGCAACCAACAGCGTTGACCCAGCTTCCAATACGGAACCCGCGTTTTGAGCCCATTCCCATTCCTCTCAATGCGTGCTCGGCTAAAGGCTTGGACCCCAACAGTGCCACGTCCCCCTTGCGCCCCTGAAGATGTTTCGACGACCCGTTAATTACCGCTTGCGTCGAGGCCAAACCTCCAAATCCTTGCTGGTCCCCCCTTGCTCAACTCCTTGAGGCTGCGCGAGGATTGTGTTCATTCAAGCTGGTAGGGCGTTGCGGAGGCCATCTCGCGTTGCGGAGCGCTAGTAGGAATGCCCCCGTTTGTGAAACATCCGGGACGTGGGGAAAACACGAACGCCTTGTTGGGATGATCACGGACGAGAAGAGTCTGCTGCTGGTGAATGCTGTCAAATACATGTAGCTGTTAGCCGGTGCTGATGCGGATGCTGGTGCTGGTAATATTATGACTGGGGTTGCGATGGTTGATGACTGGTGGGAGATGAGAAGCCGAGGTCGTGAGATCAAATGTGACGGATGCGCCAACTATTCTTAGACTCAAAGGTCGCCGAGGTTAGAACAATGTCAACAATCAGCGTAGTCCGAGAGGAAAAGCAAAAATATGAACCACCCCAGCGGCCACTTTCTCAGCTCAGTCAGCCTCGTAATATCGAAGCGTCCTTTGATCTTCACTTGGAAATGAAGCAGCGAGGAGAGGAGCACGGAGACGAGAGAGAGGGAGAGAGAGACCAGGCTGGAACGTCATGTATAGAAAAAGTACTTGTATTGTAGTTTCAGTTTGATACTACGTACCGGATTCGATGTTTACATTTTCCCTTTGAGCCCATAGTTCATGCGTGTTGTTCCTTGTGTTTCTTGCGGGGGAGATATATTGGGCGGTGATTGATATTAATTGGCTGCATTGACATGGATGAGACTCCGGCAGGTCAAGGGCAATTTAATGAAGCTTATTTTTGCGTCATCATCGTCGTCATTATTAATATCATCCATGAATGCAATTGTCTTTCCTTCTTTCTTTGTTTCTCTCTTTGATGCTGTGCGACCCAGACCCTCCACAAGGCTTGATGGAAACGCGGTGCACAGCATCAGGTCTGATCCATGCCCTGTCCATGAACTGACATGTTGCTGGCCCCCTCCATCAAATGCTTCCCTCCATGTCCCCTGACACCAATTGATCATGGCCAATCAAATCATATCTCAGCCCCTCCAGCGCCCGCGCGGTGCCTGATTGGCACTGAAACCACAGGGGCAGAGAGCAAGCCAGCCAATCATAGCTACCCCCTGGGCTCCCTTGCCACCTGGCCACCCGCCGCCGGGCGCTGTCACGCGCTACTCGGGCTTGTTGGCGCCGGGCACAATTCGTGCATGAATGGATGGATGTGTGCTTGGCTGTGCGGTTCGCTCGTGTGCTGTAGACAGTTTTAGCGGCGACTGGTGGATTGCGGCGTTGATTGGCAGGGCTGGGTGATGCTGTTGCGGCGCGGTCGTGCTGGTGCCGCTTGGAGTGCTGGAGTCGAGTGCTGGCGGGGGGACTGAGGTGGCTGATTGGGCGGCCATGTGCGTGATGTTATTGGCTTGCTGTGCTGTGCGGGCTTCGAGTGAAGATGCATACATGTACATGTAGTAATTGAACACCCAAGATAAACCACTTACCTCAGTAACCTTGATATTGAAAGTCAATGTGAGTTAAGGTATGGTTGTTGGGTCTGGCCGTCACGTCCCGTCGGGTTTTCTGCACGAAAGACCGGGAACGAAACGAGCAGATGAATGTGAAGATTTCAAGATGCAGGGGGTTCAATCCATGGTGTGTGTGCCAAGGGGGGAGGGATCCCTGGAACTGCCCGCTGTAAGTGAATGGAAGTGACCTCTGGGCGCTCGAGGGCGGTCGGGTAGTTTGTCGAACAGCACTTATTATTACAGGGCTCTCTCCAGGGCTAATGCAGCCTAGCCCAGCCCAGTGCACCGTCCGTTGTGCGGCTCCTCCACTGTGGAAAAATTCCCCTCTGCTTTTGCTCGGGCAGGCTCTGGGCCACTTCCACCGGTTGGTTCCATTCATGTTTTCACAGGGCACCTAAACTAGTAGGTAACGATCTCTCTCCCACTCGCTCTCTCGCTTTTCTTCGTACTCCTCTCCTCTTCCGCCTCTACCTTAGTCCATCGCCTCCTCTCTTACTACTCCTCCTCCTCCTCCACTCGACTTCCTCTCGTCCTCTCTTCCTCAGCTTCCTTTTCCCCTTTTACTACCACACCGCCCTTCCTTCCTTTTACCTTCCTTCTCTCTCCCCCTCTCTCTCTCTCTCTCTCTCTCTCTCGCGTTCGCTCTCGCTCTTCCGCTTTTCGCAATCCTTCTTCCCCCCGCGCGTGCCGCGTTAGTTTCGTCGTCACCAAAGTCGTCTCGCTGCCGCTGCCGCAATCGGGAGATCAAACACCACAAGAACAAATTGGAAAACACCAAACGGAAGAAAAGGATCCGAACAAAGAGGTTGTGGAAGGCGCATCTGCTGGTGATACTGATACCCGCCGTTATCGTTTAATCAACTGTACTCTATTCTTCGTCGATTCTTGTTTTTTTCCCTTCCACAGCCCACGCGGCCGTACATCATTCTTAATTTCGATCCCGATCACCGACATCGAAAGACCACAAACATCACTACCGAGGAAAACGAACGACGATCCAACAGAAAAGAACAAAAAAAAACGAGGAAAAGCGCATACGCCTGGACACAAAAAGACATTCTCGCTAGCGAAACAAGCTGGTGCTTGCCTTTTTGCCGCGTGAATCACCCCATCGACCGGTTGCCCCAATCGTCAAGAAGAGAGTTCCCTCCGACAACGATAAACCCTCGCCAACAACGCACGGATTTAATAAGACGCAATATTTCCATCTCTTTGGATCCTGCTTCTTCATCATCTTCGTCTTCCCAGCCTCTTCGATTCGGCATTCGGCAAACCTAATTCTCTGCTCGGCAAGAAGACTCGTGTCTGTCCTACCTGACCAAACTTCGCCCGTCATCTTCGACTTGGCCTTCGCTCTCGCCCTTTCTCTCGATACCATCGTCTTCGTCACCTCTTTCCATCGACCAAACTGAAGCGTCGCCCACTCATTCATCATCTCGATTTCGTCTTTTTGCAATCCATACTCTTCATTTTAATTCTCAACATCACCCGGAAACCCAATCATTCACGACACCATCCTCGCCTTGTCCGAAAATAATACGCTTTCTTGGATTTGCGATTTTTGGCCCTCTTCTACCCCGACATCTGCCCTTCTTGTCATCACCACCTGGACGAGCGAACCCCAGAGGATCTGTCTTGTGCCATTCGACCGACAACACTGCCAACGCATAATTTATCTCTCTCGATTCTACAAAGCGCGACCATCTTTTCACCCCTAATTCGACTCAAACCGTTTCTCTCCACCGAGAGACCATCGTTGCACGTTCATTCTTTCCACCTCCACACCCAAACCGTCCCACGACAGTAGTCGCTTGAGCCATGGACGCAGGCGGTCTCGCTCAAATGTCTTCCAACAACTTCTCTTCTGCCAACGGTCTGGCCATGCCCACCGGAGGCTTGGCTGCCCGCAGAGGTGGTCAGAATGTCAAGCCGCTTTCGTTTGATAACATCGGTCAGCCCAAGGATATCGACAATGGCGCTCCCACTCCTCGAACCAGCCGCTCTCACCTGCTTGCGGGCTTGAGAACAGCTCCCAAATCTGCCACCACCGGCTCATTCGGTCTCACATCTCCCACTACGGCTGGCCCTCAGCAGCAACAGCAGTATGCCCGGAATCCCATGGCTGGAAATGCCTATGGCATGGGCCACGACAATATGTACAACGCTCCCAAGACGGCATTCCCTCAGTACGGCATTCAGAACAACCAGAACAACTACAACTCCATGGTGAATCAACAGTACACGGTTGACCAGGTCTTGGCCCCTCCCGAGCTTCCTCTTGATGAGCAGTCACAGGAGCAGATGGACCCGAACCTGTACGCTCAACTGGTCGCCACCAACATGTACCTTGCCCAGCAGCAGCAGCGACTTCAGCAGCAGCTTAGGAGCGTGCACGCTGCCGCCCAGCAGTTCCAGCAGCTCAACCTTAGCAACCCCCAGCTCACCCAGCAGCAATTGGCCATCTACGAGCAACAGCAGCAGCTCCGCAACATGCAGCAACAGCTCAGTGTCCATGCCGCCCTGGGCCAGCAAGTTCAGCAGGCTCAGCAGGCTCAGCAGGCTCAGCAGGCTCAGCAGGCTCAGCAAGCTCAGCAGCTGTACTACAACCCTATGACGGGCCAGTACTATGTTGACAACTCTGCCGTTACTCAGATGAACTCGCCTTACGTTGAGCAGCCCATGTCGCCTGCGTACGGCTACCAGCAGCAGCAGCAACATCAGCAGCATCACCCGGCCACTCCCTCGGTTCAGGTGTCGCCCCCTCCTGAGAACCAGTCCCTCAACTTCCGTACCAACTCGCCCCCTAAGCGCTACGAGTCGCCCTCGGAGGTGACACCTCTGCCTCCGCCTTCTGCTAACGCCTTTCGTCGGGGACACAAGAAGGCCCTGTCGCTGGCGCCAGTCAACAGTGCTCTCGCTGCCGTCGCTTCCAATGATGCCCCCAAATCGGCCGGTCCTAAGACAGCTACGTTTCCGATGACTCCCCTAACTGGCGGTTATGGCCCCGGCCAAGGCCGCGCTGGCGAACACCCCATCCGCCAACCTCGGGGTCCTCCGTCCCTAGACGAGCTCAAGGCGAGGCCCACGGCCAAGATCGAGGGTAGCAAAAACTTTGCCACCCGGACTCGAAGATCTGCAGTACACAATTTGGTTCGTGCTGGTCTCGAGCGTCGCAAGGGGAGCGCAAGCTCTTGTGGTAGCATGAGCCCCGTCTCCGAGACGGCGGAGGATTCGACGACGCCCATCACCGACAACGAATCCGACTCAGGGCGTAGCGGCTCGGGCAGCCTGGTTGGCGAGATGGAATGCACCAGCTCCCGGACGTCTGCCAGCAGCTGGGGTGCCATCGGCTCGGACCGACCCAGCTCACGTCAGAAGGGTCGCAAGAGCGTCGACAGCGTCGACAGCTCAGGCTGTGAGAGCGAGACCAGCTCCTTTGCCAATGTCTTCAAGAATGGCGCTCTGCGAGCAGCCAAGGCACAGGAGTCGGCCGATGTTCAGCGCAAGGCACCTCGACTGGTGCTCACCAAGAGCAACTCTGCTGCTTAAAGTAACGCTGCGGCTATAATATTTCACTCTTCTTACTCTCACGACTTACGCGCCCGGACCCTTTCTTATTTCAAACGATTGCTCGGAATGGCGGATTGCATTTGGTGGTTTTGTCGCGCCCTTTATCATGATGGGGAGTCTTTATCATTCTGCATGGGTTGGGATAAACGCGTTGTTTCTCACACACTCTTTATTTCGGGTTCACCACCTACATTACTTGAAGTTTTATAATTCGCTTCGCAGTCTCTCCTTCAGACATCTTTTACACTTGGGCCACGACGTTAGGGCCGATCGCCGGGGGATCAACCTTTCTCAACCTAGACGGAGAAATGGGTTTTGGGGGAAACGACGAGGCAATCTTTATACCAATGAGAATGAAGACAACCAGCGGAGGAAACGATTTTGTTCCGGAGTCTCCGTGAGGCGACCGGACGGATTATTGGTGGGAGTCACGGCCGGCGGCCCCAGAAGGGACTGGTTCAGGCAAATTTGATATTTGCTTTCGTTGCATTCCTTGTGCATCTTTTCTGTTCACGCCTCTCTGTTCTGTCCTTTAGGATGTGGATGCGTCTTCGGGGATACCGTGGGCTTTGGAACACGGAGGAAATACTGCTTGATGGAGTCCATGGACTGCTCGGGCGGCCAAGAGGCAGGAGAAGTATGTAGAGATAGTTTAAGTAATGGCTCAATACAGATTATGGCCAATATACATGATAACTAACTGCGTTGCTGTGACGAACGTGGAATGTGAGACATTCATCATGATCCTGTGAGCAATCAACATACACAGCGTGTACTAGCACACAACACCATCACCATGTCTAGCCCTACAGGACATTGACGTTTACAGGCCGGACTGAGTGGAATACGCATTGCATCGACTTCACTCCAAGTATCTTCAACCACGTCACATCAAGCCCATATGGAGAAAGCATACCATGTCCAATGTCTGTTGCAATTGCTTGCCGGCCTATATCTGTCCCCTCCCATCCCAATAGCCTCCCCAATCCTATTTGTCCCCGCTTGGTCTGCCGTCCCGTCATGTTCGTGAAGCTGCGCTCTGGTGGGATGGAATCATATATGTATGTACGCATGCAAAGCTTGGTGGGAGATGCAAGTCGCTGCCCCGTGCGTGACGCTGGGGTAAAAGAAGAAGAAGAAGAAGAAGTTGAAAAAGCAAATGATGAAGGGCGAAGAGGAGGGTGAGGGTGGGTTGAGAAGTAACCGGATAGATACAGACGGATGAAAAGGGGTGAATGGCTGGAGTCGCGGAGGAAGATCCTCGTAGAGAAAAGGGGGGAGTCTTTCGCTTGGCGAGAGGGTTTGTGTATTTTACTTGTTTCATTTGATTTCGCTGTCTTCTAGCTGCTTCTTTTGGACGTAACGTGGCGCGGGCTGGTGGCCTTTCGTGCTTGCTTCTCCTAGGGCCACTTGATATCACTCGGCGCGCGGGTCCTCCTCTTGCCCGTGACGCCCACGCCCGCCGCCGTCACGCTCGTCATGC
>JAANBC010000458.1:0-25871 GCA_014621405.1 Stylonectria norvegica | reverse complement strand
CTGGCTGCGGCGCCAGATGCCCGGCGGGTACGGCCCCGTCTTCTCCATCTACCTCCGTGACCCCGAGACGGCCAAGCGCCTGCCGAGCAAGCTGCGGCTGTTCCACCACGCCACGAGTCTGGGCGGCGTGGAGAGCTTGATCGAGTGGCGGGCCATGACGGATCCGAACGTGGATAAGAGGCTGCTTCGGGTCAGCATTGGCGTGGAAGGGTTTGAGGATCTGAAGGCGGATCTGCTGCAGGGCTTGGAGGCGTTGCAGAAGGAGGGGGTGAAGCCATAGGAGGTGTTTTGGCTAGAATCTCATAGAATTCCAAATAGAAGGTTTTGCATTGTTAACGAGAGGCCGTGTGTAAATGTCCAACAGCGGAAATCGAAAGCGATAACAGAAATTCATAAAACAGTCGACACGAGCATGATTTCCATGCCCGTCCGGATCGAAACAGCAAACATAATCAGATCTAAACCCCCGTCTTGAGATACCAAATCTAGAAGTGCCTCTCCTCCCTTCCAGTGGCCCCATTTCATGAAGCGAAAATTGTGATATCCCATTCCAAACACCAAAAGAATTGCACCGACCCCACCCCAGGGGTATAACCGTCTTAGCGAGAGAGAAGAAAGGAAGCCGTACTACAGATAACCGTCTATAGTGTGCGCAAAAAGAGCAAGGGTATAACCATATAAGCGAATGATGAGAAGAGAAAAGAACCCCCACAGACGGGGGCACGAGGGTATGAGCGAACGAAGGAGAAAGTGCACCCGGAGAAGCCAGGGTGGAACTGTGAAATGGGGTCGTGAAAGAAGAAGAGAACCCCAGAAAGCTGAGGCGAGCGAGAGAAGAGAAGAAGACTCATATACGGGGTTGCCGTGATAGTGAGTGAGAGAAGAAGAAGAAGAAAGCCTGGTTTGCCAGGTGAAGTGGCGAGAGCGAGATAAGAGAAGTGAACCACACTGATGAACTCATCAGAGTACCTGCAACGCCATGAAACAGCGTGGTAGATGAAGTGGTCACGGTAAACATAATTGGAACCAGTTGGTGAGTGGCTTGTATTTCATTCTGCGCCTTTAAGCCTTCAGCATTAGCTGGTAACATCAAAGGCAGTAAAATAAGGGGGCTCGCACCTGGGCTGGTCTTCTTGAATGTCTGCGAAAGCACCTACACAGCGCAGATCGTGCTCGGTCGACTGGGCTGTAAGTTCCTGTCGTGAGTTATGGGAGTCGGACATCCTTTTAGGAGGCCTCGATGCAGATGCCTGATCCTCGGAGCGTCTCTTCGTGGACCTCGATGTTGTCGGAAAGGGGGCTTGGAGGAGTGTTGCTGCTGCTTTATTGTCAAAGTTGGGAAAGGTTGGCGAGGCGAGGCTCGTAACCGGAGAGGAAATCTGCGAAACCATGTCGGAAACTGTATCAAGAATAGTTGAAGGGTCATCCGTTTCAAGGTGCGAAAGCCATTCGTCGATCAGGGGCATCGTTGTGTCGTCCTCCATAGTCGTCGCCTCTTGTCGAGGAGGCGTGTTGGATGAGGATGGCGGAGAGGTCGAGCCCAAGCTTCCTCGTACGGCTTCGTCGCTCCATCTCCTGAAGGGTTTGGGGTGGTTGTGAATTTCTTGTTGGTCCATGGTTGAATTTGATGGAGAGTCGGGTCTAAGTGACCGACTAAGAGTCTAAGACCATTGGGTAGTTCCACTGGTAGAGAAAGGCCGGATGCAGATGTTGTCATGCAGTTAGTAAGGAGTCAATTGAGTTGATACACAACCAAGCGGGATGACCGATGAGACTTCGTTATCTTTGAAGTCCCAGGCCATGATACTTATTGACCCGTTCGTCGTCTAGATCCTCTCCCTCCCAGATCCCAGATCCTAGATCATGGTGTATCTGAAAGAGGGAGAGGCTCAAGCCCCACTAAGGCGCAGAAGCGGCTAGGGATGTGGCTGGAGCCCTACGTGCGGGGACGCCGGGAGGCCGTCAACGGGGCGAATCAGAGCGCTGAAACGGCGAAAAGTCCAGGATGAGCGTGGCCGTGCTGAGCTTTGAGAGCCAGGATTAGCTCCAGAAGCCTGCATCGTGGCTGTAAGCAGCTTTCCTCAAGCAGCATGGGCACAGGGTTGGCAGGGAGCTCCTGGGGTGCAGAGCTTCCAACTTGGTCCCGCAGGCCGCCCGTGAGAGGTTGCACGTCAAAGCCTAACTGGATCTAGTGTCGTCGATGCATCTGTTTGGATGATGAACTCTTTCGTGAGACTTGGCTGCGTGGGTGTTGCTTTGAGTGGGAGACAAGTACGTCAGGGTTACACTCTGAAGAGAACTGCTCCATGACGCAGCTGGCGGAAGTCTGGTGAGGGAACCAATATTGAAACTTGCGCAACCATAGGTTGTGATGTATCACGTATCCAACTCTCCATGTCGAGTCGTGAACATCAGATGGTTGAACAGCGCTTGTCGACGGCAGTTCTGCGGTAGAAACAGTCGAGCTCGTGATATGATCACCTCTCCCAAGTCCATCCACTTGAACGTTCGAGGACAACCATCGTGAGTCGTGACGAGTCTCCATCACTACAGTCCAGTCCGTCAGCATAGATCGGAACACGGCTGAAGCTGACGACATATCGATCGACGCGATTGGCGAGAAAGCACCCCGAAGAGACTCGGCATACTTTCCTCCCCGGACAGCGAGGCCTGCTCCCATGCCTTTGGGTCCCAGCCCTACAGCACCAACTACACGCGGCCCAAGATCGCGTCTCTCAAGCGAGCCAGCCTACTGGGCAGGACCAAGCGCGATCGTGCCAAATTCTTCCAGCCAAGCCATGTCCCAGATCGAAGAGGATCCTGGCTCTTGCTACCCGCGGGTGGATGCCCTGGGGCTCGACTCTCAAAATAGCGCCTTAAGCGCCATGGTGCACCTTGCGCCTGGGGTTCATCCGAGCTAGCCGCGGCTGGGGAATTGAAACGGCAATGCGGTGCCGCAGGAATGGGTTCGTTTTGGGAGGAGAGGGCGAAATGGGACTTTGGTCGTTTGAGCCAGGAAGATGTGGTTTCGCGCGCCACAGGGCTGAGTCGCGCCCCAACCTACCCAGCCCCACGCGCACGGGCCCATGCCATGTTCAGGGGTAGCGCCCGCGTCTACACTAGCGCGTGGACTGAGAGTGATAGCACGCTTTTCGCTTTTCGGACGGAGCCCCTGAGTCCTGAGTGGACGAAACAGGCGCGACCCCGTGGCAGTGGGCAGCCGCCAAGGTTGCGATAATCTAATGACTTTCAAACCTCACGACTTCACCGTCCGACTTCATTTCCAGCTATCCCCTCGAGAAGCATGCACGGGTGAACGCAGCTTCGCGTTGTGGGTCCCACGGCTATTGCAATTGCCCAATTTCTCGCCTCTTATCTTCTTCCCCCCATGCCCCAATGGTCCGACTCTCGCTCTTCCGGCTGCCTACCAAGCTGCGGCGGAGGGTCAGGCGGAACCGCATGGCGACGCTCATCGCCCTCGTCCTCATCTTCTTCCTCCTGATCGTGCCCTTCTACTCGGTCTACTGCATCTACAAGACGCCCCGCTTTGTCATCAGCTACCTGCGCACCCAGTACCCCGACGTGCTATTCGAGGCTACGACCAATGAGAAGATCATCGCCCTCTCCATCGACGATGCGCCCTCCTCACACACCGACGAGATCATGCAGGTGCTGGAAGAGAACGACGCACACGCGACCTTCTTCGTCATCGGGTCTCAGGTCGAAGGCCGCGAAGATACGCTGCGGAAACTCGTGCGCAACGGCCACGAGCTGGGCAACCACGCCATGCATGACGAACCATCACGGGCGCTGAGCAACGACCAGCTCGAGCGCGAGGTGTACGAGGTCAAGGCGAAGCTGGTGGCCGCATACGAGGCCGAGGGCAAGATCCTGCCCAACAACTACTTCCGCCCAGGCTCGGGCTTCTTCAGCTGGCGCATGCGCGACCTGCTTGGCAACAGGGGCTTCCGCATCACCCTCGGCAGCATCTACCCTCACGACGCCCAGATTGCCCGTCCCAGCCGCAACGCGAAGCACATCCTCAGCATGGCCCATCCGGGCGCCATCATCATCTGCCACGACCGCCGGAGCTGGTCGCCGCCCATGTTGCGGATCCTCCTGCCGGAACTGAAGAGGCAGGGGTACAAGGTGGTGACCATCACGGAGCTGATCCAATTCGTCGAGCCGCTGGGAGGTCGTTGAGATGGTGGTGCGATGGGGGCTCTGGATATGATTATAGGTATTTGGGTTTTCACTGTATTATATGGGGAACCGCCTTATGTGGCGAGCCGAAGCGGTTTGGTTACATGATTACCGATGGACATATGAGTGTGGAGCGATTTCGTCTCGGGTTATGGATGTTTCGAACTGCCGCGGACTGAGAGTCTGCTTGGATGTTTGGAAAATCAGCGATAGGGGTATGTTCTTATGATTGTAGTACATTGTACTTCATTGAGTTAGCGAGCAGTTCAGAGAACTATCTCCAAAGATCATCTTTCTGCAGCAGTTTCGAGATGTTGTACCGTGGTGACTTCAAGCTGGAATGAGTTAGTGGATATGATCGTTCACAGAGTACCGGGAACCTCACGTAAACTCCAATGTACCGGTAACAATAGAGCAGCACCCATAGATATATCTCTGGATGACACCCTCGTCTTCTCCGGCAACTCGTTCCAAAAGTCCAACAGCAGCCGCGTCGAAAGCCTTCATGGCCTGGTCTAATTTTTCGACGAGTTCGCTGACCACATCCGCCAGGTCCTTCTCAGGCGTGAGCAGCGCTGCAACAGCATTGATGACACAGTCGGTTCTTAGCTCCTTTTTCAACGACAGCAAGTCGTTGATCAGACTGAGCATAACACAGACTTGGGTCCGCAGGGCTCGCACTTCGGCCGATTCAGCGATGGACGGCGGCAGTTCCTCCTGATTAGCGTGCTCGACGAGGCTGCAGAGGGTGCCGCCTCCAACGGTGCTTTGCCGGAACTCCATGTACGAGTCGTAGCCGGGAACGGTGTGCTCCAGCCGGAGTTTCTGCTCGATGGCGCAGCCTTGGATGAAGGCCTGGAGTTGGGAAAAGAGGCGTTGCCGTTGGGCGACGGAGCTGGAAGGAGTGTATCCGTCTGCAAAGGCTTGAAACGCCGCGTTAATGGCATCGACGTCCCCTACGTCGCTGGCGCCATCGAGATGCAGAGTACTCTTGATGACCGCCAAAGTCCTCGCTCTCCACGCCTCCGCCCCCTCCAAGTCCCCCGCCAGATCGCCCTCGTTCGCATCGACGGTATCATCCCAGCAGACCAACCACACAGCGAAGAGGCCCAACACGTGCAGCGTCTGCGGGGGAGCCTGGGGAAACCAGAGCGCGGCGAGGAGTGTAATGTCGTCGTTCTTGCGCTTCGCGACGAGCGGTTGCGTGGCGGCGATGGCGTCGATGGCGCCGTCAACGAGCGGTGCAACGGCGGCGTAATGCGGGTTCGACTGCGCGGGCGGCCAAGCGACCAGAACGGCTGTGAGATCTGGGACGCGGAGAGTTTGGCCGCGGAGCGAGGCGACGATGGCGTCTTGGTTGAGGCGAGCGGCTTTCATGGTCGATGGGCGTGGGTTGGATCTGCATCTACGAGGGATCGGCAGTTCATGCATGGTGTTCTTTTACACAGATGTAATGATGATGATCGTGAGAAAGGGACATGTATCTCGCCTCGTCTCAACACGTAAGCGAACTATTCTGTGCTACTCGACAGCACTCATACTGACACTCGGCTTCGAGATGTCCCAATGAATGAGGAGGGCCAAGGCACGTTTGGTGAGGCTATTTTGCTTGCCAAATTCTGCGATTAACATGGAGAGTATAGGTTAAGTGACTTCGTAAATACTACAATGTTAAATTAAACTCTAGCTACAAAGTCTCATACCTGAGATGTATCGAGGAAATGTCGTCTGAGACACACATAATCACCAATTTACGCAAAAGGTGCCTCAGTGATGCCAAAAAACCAGAGTCATGGATTATCTGTTAGAACTTAAAATCACGATTCATGAACTACAGCCTAACGACTATTTGTGAATCACCCAACACCTTCCATTTTCAAACTACTACTATCGAAGCGTCCATCCATGGATACCGAGTCAGTAACTGATCAATATGCCTTATCCATCACACCAACTCCATCCAAACTCTCATCGCGCCCAACGCCATCATTCAGATCCACGCCGCGCCCACATCCTCGCGCGTTAATATGTAAAAACCGGCAATGACGTGGCAACGACGGCCGCATTCGGCAGGCAGACGGAAATGCCAATTCCTCCTTCCAATTGTGGCGTCGTCACGCTGCGCGACCACTATCAGCTTTCCAGGTTATTGCCGGGACGACAATGTGCGTCGGCGCTGAGTATGTGGTGTTTGGAATAGACGAGTCGTGGGGCGCCGCTGAGGCGATATTAACATGAGACCAACCACGGCCCCAAGGATTCAGACGGCGGGGGGGACGAGAGGCATGAGAAGATTGCGATGCTAGTTAGCATACTTTGTTGGCAGAGAGACTGGAAACAATCCCCAGTTCAATTTCATCACAGAAAGTTGGGACATGTGAGATGTGATAGAAATATGTTGCCATCACAGGCGTGGTGGATATCCACATCCAAGGCTACACATATTGAACAGTCCCGATCCTATCTTCAACGCCCCATTCCATCCTGGCGACCAAGCAGCAGCCTCAATCATTGGTATTTCACACAAAAAGTCCAACCCGTTCGTTCCAAGCCACACCAACATGTAAATAAAAGGAAAAAAAAAATATGTCGTCTCGTCGACGCTGCCCGACGGGGGTGTTTGTCGCGGCTCCCGAAGCCTCATCGCTATCCTCATTGTCGTAAGATGTCTAGAAAATATGTACAGCCGAATGAATGAATCTGCGATTCCAGGCAAGCAAGCCGGATGCGGAATGCGCTCAGATCCACAGGGGCGCTGGTGCGAGCGCGGGCGGGGCGGTCCTGGCTTGTGTCGCTACATCGTTGAAGAAGCTTCCGAAGATGGTTTGGATGTCGCCCAGGTATTCGTCGGCAGAAAACTTATTGAGGCCGCGCGTCTGGAGGTACTGCATGTCCTCCTCGTCCAGCTTGGAGTTGGACTTGGCGCCGAACTCTTCGGCGAGCTCCGTGACCTGGGCCAGCTCGTGACCGAAGGGGTGTGATTCCTTGTATGTCGGGCGCTGCTGGTGCTGGAAGCTGGAGGGCATCAAGGGTGAGGGCGCGGTCACGGGCGGGGGAGTGAGCTTCCGCTGGGTCGGGCCGACGGAGGCGTGCGAGGTTGACGAGGCGCGGGTCGAGGTAGACGAGGATCTCGAGAAGGAGAAGCTCGCCATGCTGGAGAGAGAGTGGTCATATTCCTTGGACATTCTGGACATGGAGCGCTGGCGAGCAATGGCGTCGTACGAGTTCTTCTTGGTGTGAGAGGGCGATCGCTGGGGGATGGCGGGGGGATCGGCCTTGTCCTTATAGGCGTTCACGGGAGGTTGCGTGTGCGTGCTGGCCTTGATGTCCCTCGGGGCCAAGAAGTAGGTGGACAGGTGGTTCGGCTCGGGAGACGGGCAGTCGTCGGCGGGCGAGACATCGGGGCTTGTTGGCGGGGTGGACTCTGCGGCGGACGGGGCGTCTGAGCCGGCGTCGGACTTGGCCGAGGAGTTGCTTCGGGCGGCGCGCGACGGGAGATCGGGGGCGTTGTAGGAAAGCATGTTCGTGGTGTGGACGAGCTCGATGGGGGCCGAGATCTTGTGGCGCAAGATCGGGGCGCGGTGTGAGTTCTGGTGTTGGTCTCGAGTCGAGTTGCTGCGGTGCGGCGACATGTGGAAGTCGCCCATGTCGAGGCTCATCTTGACCTTGCGGGTCGTGAAGGCGCGCGAGAGGGAGGACATGATGGCGGCGGTTGGCGGTTGATTTTAGGTAGTCCAGTTGAGTTTGGTGGCGTTGCGGGAGGTGCAAGTTTTGGAGTTGCGCCTGGTGGGTTGAACGTTGAACTGTATAGACCTAGTCGGGCGTCTCTCTGTCTCGTCTGAGAACCGGGTTTCGTATCTCGAAGCGAGAAATGAGGGTGTAATGTGTAATGTGAAAGCTGGAAAGCGGGAGGCGTGCTACCGAGATCCAAGCTCAAGTAGAAATGGAAGCGAAGACTAGTTCTGCGCCGTGACGTGTGTCGGTGCGAGGTCAGGTCAAGGAAGGGAAGCGAAGCGAAGCGAAGTCTGGCTGTTTGGGTCTGTGTGAATGTGAACCAAAGACAAGACTCGCGTCGGTTGGCCTGTGAGGAGGTATGGATGTGTTGCACGAGAAGGAGTCCAGTCCTTTCTTGTGGGAGTTCCGTCTGCTTGCTGTTGTAGCGTAGCAGTTGTGTTGTGTTTGATATAGGTAGTGGTGAGAAGGGAGGGTGGATCACTGGCTTCTGTTTCAACAGAGCAAAGTGGTTGAAGTGAGTGACGAGGAGTCAGTCGGTGGACGGTTGTCTTTGTCTGTTGTCTGTCTTTGTGTCTGTGCAAGGCTAGAGTTTATAGTTGCGATAACAAGAAACGTTCAACGTCGATGTCGTATCAGTGGTATCTGGGGCGGTCGGTCCTGCGATGGTGGCCCAAGAGGTCGAATTGTGATTCAAGTCTGGCGGCGTATACACTATATACGGTCCAATAATACCGAGCAAGCGGCAGTGGTGGTGATTTGAGTGTTTGGTGATGTCGGGCGAGGTGAGTGGGTTGATGAAAGAAAATCACAGCGGCGCAACGAGCACGTCGGAGGGAGTGGCGAACGTGACTGGCACTGTTAGAGAATCAAAGAAACGAAGATGCAACTTGCAGTCTTTCGACGGAGCAACATGGAAGAATGAGAGGCAAGATGAGGGCGTGAACGGGGGAGAGAGAGGGAGGGACGGGGGTGGTCGAGAGATGGGGAGACGAAACAAAGATATTGGAAACGGCTCTCCACTGTGAACCAGCAGCAGCGCTCTTCTGCTCGCTACAGTATTGTACTATGTACAGTATGTACGTACGTGCCCTGACCCTGCTGGGCGTGCCCTGAATGTTTCCACCCGCCTTGCCCCCTTGTTGGTGGTGCCCCTGGTTCCTCTGCTTCTTCTTTTTCCCTCTCCTCTCCATCGATGGACCCATGATCTCGCGGCCCATGCTCGTTGGCTGGCGGCCGGTGGGACTGTGCCGTTGGGTTGGCTACCTTGCTCCCCCCGGGAGAATCGAAGCGCATCGCACCTTTAGCGGTGGATTTTCCACCCCGTTTCTTTGTGTCACAGCCAATAGGGCCCACGACCGCTCCCCCCATCTCCTTTTTTCTCCCTCTGGGACCCTCTTCAACGCTTTCAACCCTCTGCACGAATGGCCGGGCGCCAAAGACCGGGTGGTTAGTGGCCCCAGTGGTCCCGTCTAGCGCCTGTAGCGGTCCCTAGACCGGGCAGTCGTTGGCGGGCCTTGGGTCGTGGCACCCTCGCATCGCACGTTGGAGTGTCAGTCGGGCCATGGAACTCGCGGCCAGCGAAGAAAAGGGAAGCATGCCCAAAGTCAAAGAGTGTGCGCCAATACTGCAGCCAACTGACTACTGGAACAACGGATTACCTAGGTGCTGGAACCAGTGGCGAGAGTCCCATCGCTGGAAGGGAGAAAGAATATGCAAGCTCTAGTAGTGGGACTAAAAAGGTAGAGGGAAAAACTCATCGATCATCGCTCATCGCTCATCGCTCATCATACAGCTCGGCACATGTCGACTTCAGTTGAGTCGAGGCTGCGGCCGTGTGTTGTCCACAATCCACCGGCCACAGCAACGCCAACGATGGGATTGGAAAGTCTTACCGTGCCGGGCCGCCGGGCCCACCGCTCTTGATCAGTGTCTCTGCTGGTGATCTGGTCCCATGACTGACCTGATTCGGATGGTGGTATAGGCCGAAATGGGCCGGCCAATATGCACGGGAATGTGTGAGTTGATTCAATAATTACCACGCACGCTGACGAGGTGATGAGACTGACTGAGAGTGCATACTTACAGACTGAGCCAATGTGTTGGATTAATTACCTTACTGAGCGTGACGGTCAATTACTGTAGTAATTAATCAAATACAGCCTTGATTGCCTGCATGCATAGCTCGTCCACCTCCATCAACCTCAATCTATGTACATTAATCCTTCGTCATGCTTCGTCTCCTTCAGGCTTTCATCCGAACGACCTCCGAACGACCGCCTTGCTGGAGACAACCTCGATGCTGCCCCCCGCCCCCCGGCCATACATGCAGCCAGCGTGGCAGCGACCAGGTTGCCAAGGCTTGTTAAACTGCATGGCTGATCCTCAGAAGATCCATGAAATCCCATGGATCCCATCCTCAGAGAAAACAGCCGCGTCCCGCTGATTGGCTGCCGGCCTTGAAACCCCCAGCTGGGCCTCTGTTTCAGGGCCCCAGTGGCGCCGCCGTGCCTGCGCAAGCGTCGCTCGCTCTCTCACTCATTGTTTTCCCGTCTCGTCAATCATCAACAAGCATAATCATGGATGGGTGAGCTTGTCGCTTGCCCAGGCCTTTGTGCAAACCCAGGAGGCCGATCTCATCGTCGAAACACGCACATAAGCACAATTGATTAACACGCTTAACGCGTCGCATAGGATCAACCTTGCTTAACCGGTGTCTGCCTCGCGGCCGCCAATCAGGCCGCTCTCTTCAAGTGCGACCCATGGGACTTCGCTATCATCGACGCCTTGTGATCCGGCACAGAGTGGTTGTGTATTACGTGCATATACAGTAGAGTACTACAGCCATCGTTGCGCCAGCTAGATTGGTTCAAGATCCTGTTGGAAACTACCTTCCATATCAGTATAAAACTTAATGTAAACCGTTGCTGACTATCAGTAGTCTGCATAGTGAATTGCGTCGCACGTTTTCTTTACTGCTCCAGCCTCCAGGCTCTCACACCACCAGCCACCAAGCACTCAATTCCCAAGTACTACAGGGCTTCTTCAAATGGTAATTAATCAGTTCATTGAAAGCACCGAGTTGCACCATGACGTTTTGAAATCTTGATTTTCCTGGCTTGAGCCATCCTTGAGCGTCCCGATTACCCCATGCTATCTCGAAGCGTGCCCGACAATCCTATCTACGCAACATATGTACCCTTAGCTCTGAGAGATCATGGCATATTGCACTCAGCAACCATCCGTACACAAGCATTAGATGGCTTCTCGATACATGCCCCAGCATTACCAAATACGTCATCCGTATAACGTTGAAACTCATCGTGACAGGCATCAAACTTTTAGTCCTCATCCATGGAATCATCTCCATCCACCTGTGCGCCGTTCTCGTCATCCTCCTCCGACTCGCTTGAGCTGCTGTCGTCCTCCTCGACACCAACCAGGCGGTCTTCCACGTCCTTCTTCTCCGCAGGTACCCGCTGCGCGAAGGCTTTTCGAACCGCGGCGTTGGTGCTCGTGTCCCACACGTGCATGGTTCCTTTGCTGCCCGCAACTGCAAGCCGGAAAGCAACTTCTGGATCGGGCGCAAATGTCGTGGAAAACACCTTGCCGACATCGAGGTTGCGCGACACCACTATTGACGGTCCCGAGGCCTGGATGTTCCACAGCTTCACAGTCCTGTCCGTGGACCCTGTGGCCATGAAGCCGGGGACGACGGGGTTGATGTCGAAAGATGACACAGACTCGTCGTGCGCCTGTAGCGTCCATACTGACTTGGTAGCGGTAGGGTTGGACGGCGCGTTTCGGATATCGTGATAATGAATCGCACCGTTCTCCGTCGACACGAAGAAGAAGTTCGGGTCATGAGGATCCCACCGCACGTTCTCGACATCGCTCTCGACACCCCAACGTGGTGGCTTCGCATCCGGTGCGCGCATGTCGGCCGCCACGACAGTGCGGTCGTAGCTACCGCTCAACAGCACCGTGGACTCGACGGCATGCCATGCTAGCGAGCAGACCTTGTCGGTATGGTATGTGTAAGACTTGGCGCAGGTCGTCGTGTTGAGGTCCCATAGCTTGACCGTCTTATCTGCCGAAGCTGAAGCCAGCAGGTTGCGATGTTTTCGGTTCGCCGCCAGGGAAAGGACAGCATCAACGTGGTACTCGTCACTGGCCTTCTTCGACTTCTTCCTCTTCTTCGTCTTCTGAGCTGCTTCCGCATTGGATCCCTGTCCCAAGATGGCATTCGGATACATGCAGTCGATGGTGTCAAGATCCCAGACCTCGATATCGGGATCCATCGTACCGACAGCAACAAAGTTGCCTGGCGCTTCCTTTTCCACTCCGGCCTTGTTGACGGCCATGTCGAGCCATTCGACGCAGAGAGGGATGGCGGGTAGCATGATATCGTGATGCACGTAGAGGTTATCGGCCTCATCCTCGTACACGTAAACTTCCAAGTGCGCCATCTCGTCTTCCACCTTGGCGGATAGGATAAGGTTGTCCGTAGCTAGGATCTGAAGCTCCTCGCGATCCTCATCGTCGTCTTCCTGTTCGCCCTGTAGTGTAATGTACGGGTCCTCCTTGTTGGATTCGTAGTATGCGAGAGCTTTGACATTGCCAAACATGGCCATTCCCTCCCCCGTACTTTGTGGGTCGTCGTCATCGTCGTAGTGCTCCAGATCATATTCTTTGAGGTCGTCGTCATTCGCGGGCTTCCTGGTTGCGCTTGGTCAGTTACCCACCAACAATCATCATCGCAACACCACATACTTTGATTTTCTGTTCTTTTTCCTGGGAGCCTCCACCACCTCCTCTTCAACCGCTGCGTCTCCATCCTCATCGGCGTCGGCACCCTCCCGTGCTTCCTTCAGATCCTCCTCAGCGTCGTCAAGCTGCAGCTTTGCCAAATCTGCAATTTTCTTCCACTCAGCTTCGTCCAAGGTGTATTTCTGGGGGAAGGGCGCCGCAAATCCCCGCGGCACCCATTGTGCAGCCGTGATCATCGACATAGTGAATGTCGGGGTATTGTGATGATTTGCTGTTGTTGCCTGCAAGTGTGCTTGGGCTTGAGCGGCCTGGTGGGTTGGCCGCGGGCGCAAATATATTTCCTCCAAGAATTTTAGGTGGGGTTTATCGATAAGAAAACCATCGGGTAAACTCCGTCATGGCCTCAACCTTAGTAGGTAGATCTCGCATTAAGCGGCGATACTCCCCTAACCATGGATATTTCCGTCCATCAGCGAAGTTCAGTCTCAACAGTTGACTGTTTCACAGTCAATCTCTAAACCATGGACAAAGAACGAGAATACGACGGCTACAACCCGAAGAGGAGGCGACTGGAATCCGTGCGTCCGAATCATCGATTCCAGAATGGATCACGCAGCTCGACACCACGCGCGCAGTCGCGCTACGCATCGACGCCTGCTCGAGAACTCGAGGCACCAGCACCGACGGACGAGGACTCAAAAGCCCTAGATCGTGACTGGTATGGAGGCGATGAGTTCGGTGGCCATGTACTTGGCGACGATACCCATAATCCATTCGCCTCGTATCAGATGTCAGCTTGGGAGAGTCAACAACAAGAGTCAGCCCAAGCCGAGAAGATGGCCAGTCGATACGATGCACGGAAGGAACAGAGGAACCGAGAAAACGACGCATGGGAGACAAACCGAATGCTGCAGTCTGGGGTTGCGCAACGTAGAGATATGGCGGCTGATTTCGACGACGACGAAGCGACCCGTATTCATCTTCTCGTTCACGATTTGCGACCACCCTTCCTGGACGGACGGACAATCTTTACGAAGCAGTTAGATCCTGTGCCAGCTGTGAGAGATAACCAAAGCGACATGGCTGTCTTTAGCAGAAAGGGCAGCAAAGTTGTCAAGGAAGCACGGCAGCAGCGAGAACGACAGAAACAAGCCCAACAAGCTACGAGCATGGCCGGAACCACGCTGGGGAATATCATGGGCGCCAAAGAGGAGGACGGGGACAGCGCGCTACCAGTCCCAGCCGAGGATGACATGGCAAAGGGCGAGCGCAACACCAACAAATTCAGTCATCACATGAAGAAGACGGATGGGGCCAGCAACTTCAGTAAAAACAAAACACTGCAGGAGCAGCGGGAATACCTCCCTGCCTTCGCGGTCCGCGAAGATCTATTAAGTGTCATCAGGGAGAACCAAGTAGTCATCTGCGTCGGTGAAACAGGATCCGGAAAGACGACACAGTTGACGCAGTTTCTGCACGAGGACGGCTACGGAAATTCTGGCATGATTGGCTGTACTCAACCGCGACGAGTGGCCGCCATGAGTGTGGCAAAGCGAGTCGCTGAGGAGATGCAAGTTGGCTTGGGCAGCACTGTTGGCTATGCGATCCGATTTGAAGACTGCACCAGCAAAGAGACGGTTATCAAGTACATGACGGATGGTGTTCTTCTCAGGGAGTCACTCAACGAGCCCGACCTCGACAAGTATTCATGTATCATCATGGATGAGGCTCACGAACGTGCGCTCAACACCGATATCCTGATGGGCCTGTTCAAGAAGATCCTACAGCGAAGACGTGATCTTAAGCTCATCGTCACTTCTGCAACTATGAACTCGAAGAGGTTCTCCGACTTTTTCGGTGGTGCCCCTGAGTTTTTCATTCCGGGAAGGACGTTTCCTGTCGATGTAATGTTTCACAGGTCGCCGGTTGAGGATTATGTCGATCAAGCAGTCCAACAAGTTCTCGCCATTCACGTCTCTATGGACCCTGGCGATATCTTAGTCTTCATGACGGGCCAGGAGGACATCGAAATCACCTGTGAATTGGTACAAAAACGACTGGACGCCCTCAATGATCCGCCAAAATTGAGCATTTTACCAATTTACAGTCAAATGCCTGCTGATCTCCAGGCCAAGATTTTCGACAAGGCAGCACCCGGTGTGCGAAAGTGTATCGTTGCTACCAATATCGCCGAGACTAGTCTGACAGTTGATGGTATCAAGTATGTGGTGGACGCTGGTTATTCGAAAATGAAGGTCTACAATCCTAAGATGGGCATGGACACGCTTCAGATCACCCCTATCTCGCAGGCGAATGCTTCGCAGCGTTCAGGACGTGCAGGTCGAACAGGTCCCGGAAAGGCCTTCCGGCTTTTCACAGAGAAGGCCTTCAAAGACGAGCTTTACCTACAGACGATTCCGGAAATCCAGCGCACCAATCTCTCCAACACCGTGCTGATGCTAAAGTCCCTCGGTGTTAAGGATCTTCTGGACTTCGATTTCATGGATCCTCCGCCACAGGACACAATCACAACATCCATGTTTGACCTGTGGGCACTCGGTGCCCTGGATAACCTGGGGGAACTGACAGAGCTCGGCCGGAAGATGAGTGCTTTCCCCATGGATCCATCATTGGCCAAGCTTATCATCACCGCCGAGGAGTATGGATGTAGCGAAGAGATGGTCACCATCGTCTCGATGCTGTCAGTGCCAAATGTCTTCTTCAGGCCCAAGGAAAGACAGGACGAAGCAGACACACAGCGAGAAAAGTTCTGGGTGCACGAGTCAGACCACTTGACCTATCTACAGGTGTACTCGGCATGGAAAGCCAACGGGTTCTCCGACGGGTGGTGCATCAAGCACTTCCTCCACCCCAAATCTCTAAGGCGAGCCAAGGAAATCCGAGAGCAGCTTCTGGATATTGTCCGAATGCAGAAGATGCAAATGTTGAGCTGCGGTATGGACTGGGATCTCATCCGCAAATGCATCTGCTCCGGCTACTATCATCAAGCCGCCAAGTACAAGGGCTCTGGGGAGTACATCAACTTGCGAACGAACCTCGGCGTGCAGCTACATCCGACAAGCGCGTTATATGCGGGACATCCGCCCGACTACGTGGTGTATCACGAGTTGATCCTCACCTCCAAAGTCTACGTCTCAACAGTCACTGCCGTCGATCCCCACTGGCTAGCAGATCTAGGTGGTGTTTTCTACTCCATCAAGGAAAAGGGGTATTCGGTTCGCGAAAAGCGAATCACCGAAACCGAGTTCAACCGCAAGATGGAGATCGAGGCAAAAATGGCCGAGGACAAGCGCAGGGAGGAGGACCGCAAGCAAGTTGAGGCTGAGCGGTCCATCAAGAAGAAGGTGGGAGCCGACGGAAAGAAGTTCGTTACGCAAGGGGCTGTGAAGAAGCCCGTCATCAAGAGGCGCGGGAGAGGGTTCTGAGCGGTTGATCAATTGGCGGCATGTTAATTACAGCATAGGATACAATGATATCAAGGCGTTTTTGTGTCGGAATCATTGCTCTCAAAATCGGAGTCAACCCTTCAATGTCCGAGTAAACCGCTCAGTGGCGGATATCGAAGTCACTCTCCCCATCCACCACGTCTCGGTCCTCCTGGCTGAGCTTCACCACCTTGGCATGTCGTGGTCCATCATCGACGTCTTCGAGAAATCGTGCTAGGGCATCGTCTTCCCCTTGCGCCTCGCCCTCAACCTAATCTGCGTCAACGACCGAACGGTTGCGCCTTAGTGGAGATTGGGAGAAGCACCTTATTGTTCGGCGTGTTTCGGCACCATCCTGTGATACCGTACTCTTGCGCCCTTCGTCGAGCGAAATAGCTTGCCAAGTTAGAACCATGCAGCTACGGCATTGCACTTACATACCGGAAGCCAACTCCTACATGACGTCAGTGAGCTCGCGATGGACGTGCGAAAGGGATACCTTGGACTTGACCGCCGTGGGCAATGAAGTAGACCTGGGCATCGGTCAGTGAAATTTTGACGCCCGAACAGTTTATAAAAGGGTCATGTACCCGCTTTGTCATATTCATGAGCTTGTTGACAGACGCAATTACTCTGTTCATTGGTGAAAGAGTTATCGTGAGGTAGACACGACGTGGGACATGGATGTCGGCTATTCCCCGGCTTATCGATAAGAGCCAACTTTGACGTCGCACCCTTCGCCAGTCCATCCATCAACCGACTTCTCTCGCATCCAAACAATGACAATATATAACCATCGGCTTGTCACGACTCCGACGAATTAATTGCCGTCTCTCAATCCCGACCATGGACTCTGAGCTCCCTATCACCGCCGCCCCCGACGCAATCCGCTTCCGCCCCGGCAAGAAGCGCAAGGCATACCGACGGCGCAACAGTGACGACGAAGACGCCGCCGTGTCGAGCACCGAGAAGGCCAGCGCGAGTTCGCACGATGGCAGCAGGAAACGCGCAGAAGCCGGCGAAGACGGGGATGATGCTGTCGTCGCAGCCGCATTGAGGTTGCGCAATGCGCGGAAAACACGGGCACGAGGCGTCGGCTTCACCACCACCGCCGCCGCCGCACGAGCAGACAATAGCGAGGAGCACGCCCTCATTCTGCGCGGAGACCAAGACGACGCGCCGGACCAGGACCTCGTTGTCGGCGGCATCACCAACCGCTTCACCCACCAGACCGGCCTACTCAACGACCTTAACGACCGGCACATGTACACACCCCCCCCGCCCCCTCGCCCCCCCATATCATCACGGCACTAATCATTCAAGGATGGAATATATAGAGTCCCACCTATCTAAGCGCTCCGCACCCAGCGACGGACCAGACGAGCCCCAGCCCACCTCCCCCTCTGCTGCGCCGGCCACCACCACGGCTGGAAGCGCGACGAAGCCCGAGGGCCATGCCATCATGCAAGGACGGCTGATGGAGATTGACCTCGGCGACGAGGCGCGCGACCGTAACGTGGCGCGCACCGAGCGTGCAACGGGCGGCACGACTGTAGCGGCCGATGACGGCCGCGTGAAGCGACGACGGTTAGGTAAAGACGGTAAGCCGTGGCGGTCGCGCAACCGCCGTGGCAGCGACGCCATCAAGCGCGACCAGCTCGTGGAACAGATCCTACGCGAAAGCCGCCGTATGTACTCCACTTTCTCTCTCTCCATCTCTCAGACACGCCCAGCTAACGACCCTTCTTGTAGTGGATGTGTACGACGTGACATCCTCACCTGCAGCAACCGCGCCAGGTGCTGATGAGGACGGCGCAGCAGACGAGCGGCTGGCGGAGGAGTTCCGGCGGCAGTTCCTCGACGACGTGGCGCAGCGGCAGCTGAAGAAGAAGAAGCCCGCGGTGCCGGTTCGGCCAGGCGTGGGGGAAGAGGTGCTCAAGGGGCCGAAGGCTGGGGGGAAGTCGAAACGCGCGCGCGGCCATGAGGGACTTGCTGCTGAAGAAGGAAAAGGAGGGGAAGAAGTGACGGGGGCGATTGTTTGGGATCATTTGGGTTTGCGCTGGCTCGGAATAATGGCGTGGTCTTGCCCTGGGGAGGGCTATCGTAGCATGGACGTACAGAACTTGGGTACGCAGGATACAACGGAATGTGCTGGTATGAATTCTCTATTCCTTATAGCTGCTGTCAATAAATCTGTCAAAAGTCATGCCGTGTTGGCCCAGTCGTTCAATGATTGTTGTGTCGTGTTTCATGCGTCTTTACCCAGACCCCAAGGTCGATGACAGCCATAAAACCCATGCCCAAATATCCTACCCAAATCGGGACTTACCCTCTCAAAAACTCCTATACCCAAGCCTGTGTAAAACCCCCAGTATAATCAAACTCCAGTGCAAAGAAACAAAGCAAAACGATCAATAGCAGAGGCAGTGTTGAAAGAGCCACCGCGTACACCATGGATACCAAGACACACATTCGGTAGTCTTGCCCCGAGTGCAGGCAAAGCACTCCTTGTACTATGCTCCCACGTGCGCCAGTTCATGTATATATTCCCCCGTCAGACCCCAAATAAGACGCGCCGATGTAAGAAATGTGAGTCTCGGGCGAAAAGGCCCTCATCTGATATCGAGCTGGAAAGGCTTGAACCGACCGCCGATGGTGGCGCAGCGGGGACACTTCCTTCGGGCCCCTTGCTCGGCCATGAGGACTTCAACACAGGTCGGGCAGAGACCGCAGATACATTCAGTGCATGCATACGAATCCTTGAGTAGAGAGAAGCCCTGGCAGGCGGCGCAGTAGATCTGGATGGTCTGCGCCGAGTACGTGGGCGACGAGTCCGACAGGCCGCGGGAGCCAATGTGAAAGTTTTCGCCGCTCTCGACGGATGGGAAAGGATCAATTGTGTCTTGGCTGTATGATGGTGGTGTGAGAGCCTGTTGGAGCGGTGATGCCTGGTAGCTGCCAGGTTGGATATGGTGCTGGTGCGTGAAGGGCGGCAGTGAGGCTCTATGCATCGACACTGGTGACTGAGGAACCTGGGCGTGGGGGTTAGAGGAGCCGTCTCGAGGAAAACGACAGGAACAACTCACTGGTGTGCGATCTTCATCGATGTCGCCGGCGGCTGAGGCGGCCTGGTCGGCCGCGTCGATCAGGTCTTCCCAGCGTTTCCCATAGTCTGCAGAGGGTTCGGCGGAAAGGGCCTTCCGGTCGTTACCTGGTCTATGGCGCTCGTCGTTCTGAATGCGGCGCAGCCAGTCGGCTGCGGAACCGCGCGAGTTCTTCTTCTTGTGCTGGGCTTCGCGGCCGCGCTTCGTCACCGACTGCTTGCGAGGTCGATTGGGGCCCAGCGGGCGTTGGAGGGGCGGGAGTGTTGAGGAGCGGCCAGGAGGCGAATTGGCAAGGATGGAAGGGAGGAAATCGCGCTGTCTGTTGGAGGTGGCGGAAGAGTAGGGGTCGCTGGTGATGTCGTGGTTGGAGAGGTGGAGGGGTGGTAGTTCAATAGACGATCGAGGCCTTCGTCGTCCGTCCATGTCTGAGAAACAGTCCTAAAGCGAGGTAGATTGATTAGCCCATGTGGTCTAAGTGCACAGCTATTTCTATCCTCTATCGCATCTATCGCAGCAATCGATGCTATCGATAGATGGCGGGGTCGTGGAGCGTGGAGCGCGGAGCGTGGAGCTTGGGTTATAGACGGGAGTAAAGACGGGAGCATAGGGCGTACAAAGAACATGAACATGACATACATCGTAATCCGAGTCCCGCTCGTTCTTGACGCTGTGTAGCTCTGCCAAAGCTGCAGCTGCACTGGCCTTGCCCAGCAACGTACCGCTGCCGCCGCCGCCAAAGTCATCTGAGTGGCGAGGCGTGCCGGGATTGCTGGAGCTGTCCCGCTGGTGGATGTGACGATCGTGAAAGCCCTGGAGGTGGTCAACAGGCGGGGGCAAGGCCGACTGGGAGCGTGATAAGCCCTGAAGAGCCGAGGACGGGCTCTGGTCGGGATGGCGATGCTCTGACGGCGGGGAATTGATCATGAGGTGGAAGCTCTCTTCGGTGGCGGGGAGCTTGGATATGTAGCGCTCGGGGTGCGCTCGTCGGATGTGCTCCTGCATGGAGCGATAGCGCTTTTCCTGTGGTTTGCAGTCAAGGTCAGATGGGTTGCATTGCGACGTTTCTTTCGATCGGGAGACGGGCAACGAGCATGATCAACGAGGACGGGCGACAAGGACGACGAGGGTGACGAGGATGATGGCGAGGTAAGGATCGAGGAAATTGGAGAGCATCCAAATACAAATAAACTTACACCGATGCATCGCTTGCGGCAGCTGGAACCATCCTGGTTACGCAGGGGACAGACGACCTCATTGTTAGAGTCGGTGATGGAGAATGAGGATGTTAAGGATGATCGAGGCGGCATCTTGACCCCACCATGCGCGAGGGCTTGTCGGCGGGGGATGAGTTGCGATAAGAAGCCGTCGAAAACGAGGTCAAGGTCCAAGCGGAAGCCGAGCGCGAGATGGAAGTCGAGATCAAGCTTGAGATGGAGAAGGACGGCGAAACAGCGAAAGTAACGGGTTCAATTGGCGTGGCGACAGCTGGAAGAAGCTGTAGCATTTCAAGACGGAGCTACCCAAGGTTGGCCAGTCGAGCCCGTCCTGGTCATGGGCGGCGGATGTGTTACAGAAGCTGTTTCGGACGAAGCCCGAGGTTTCTGGCAGGGCAGACGAAAAGATGTTTCTATGGGCGTCGGGTTGGGAACGTCGAAGGCTGAATGTTGAAAGTCGAGAATCGGTACTCGGGAATCGGGGAGCTGGAGAAACGGTAAGATGGACCCAAAGAAGATGACGGATAGCGGGCGACAGATGTCAGGGCAAGCCAAGGTAGTTTAAGCCAAAGCCAGTATTGGATGCTTCCGGGAAGAGGCGCCTTTTTCTTCTTTAGGGGAGGGGGGGAGGAAATAGAGTCTGTGGGTGTGCGAGGTGTGAGAGTGATGAATGTGGGTGGGCGACTTCTACGCAAGGCACCGTAGGTAAGGTAATAATGGAAGGCGAAAAGGTAAGGTAAGGTAAGGTAAGGTGAGATAAAAGGAAGGAACTGAATGTCAGCTGTGTCCGTCTTCAAAAGCGCAGTGCAGCTCAGCAGTAGCAGCAGTCATGGAACAGTTCCCCAGCTCTCGCCTACTACTAATTACTAGTATTACTACTATTACTACTCAGGTCCTGGTAGCTTGAGCTCTCTATTGGAGGCACCCCCAAGACCTCAGCAGCAGCCATGGTGCAAAAGTAAGACTTCACGGGGCGTTCGCTGCAGCAGGGGACCTGGAACCTGGAACCTGGGACCTCGACAGCCAAACAGAGCATAGAGTTGAGAGTACAGCTTAAGGTCATGTAAGTTGTTTGTGCGAATAGTTACAAGTTCGTCGTGGCGAACGAGCACGAGTCGACGAGGGCTGGAGTCTGCTGGGTAGAGGAGGTACCCGGGTCCCTGACGATAGGATGGGATGGGACTGGACATGATGGATCATGGACCCCTCGAACGACTTATCTCGAGGGCCAATGGATGGCAACCACAGCTCGGGGGGTGGGGAGCTGTCTAGCAGCCTTCTTCTGGTTCTTTTGCCATCTGTGTACCATTCACATGGATCTGCGCTGCTGCGTCCGGGCGGGATTTGATGGCTGGGGCACACAGAAGCTTCACTGATCCAGAGTTCCCCAGCAGCAGCAGCTTCTTCCAGCTCCTCCAAACAACCTGAAGCAAGCCCGTCGTCGTCTGCTGGACCGAGCGCAGCCGAGCGCAGCAAATCAATTGGCTCCCATTGCAATGACTCGGGAGTGTGGTGGACGGTCAAGAAGGGAGGGGTGGCCAACAACAAGCAACACCGAGGGGGGCGTGATAGCTCCGGGATGACCTGGGTTTCGGGAGTGGGTTGTGGGTTGTGGGTAAAGAAGCTGGACGGATGGATCCCACGGATCCATGGATGCCCACAGGATAACCACCGAGTACAATGTACCCACAGGATAACCATCGCTTGACCTCTAGAAACTCTAGCCAGCTGCTTCTTGCAGGGGGAGCTCCATCAGTTGGAGGGGTGGAGCTTCCGTCTCTCCAGCGGCAGCAAGCAGGCAAGGAGCTTGGCAATGGAACCAACAAGGGCAGAGCAGCAGAGCTTGGCTCGCAGAATCTATCCATGGATGCATCCATCCAGAGATCTCTGAACGCGTCTCACGGCTCACTGCCCACTCACTAACAATTACCTGCTTTCAGAATAGGTAGCTTTGGATGACGGGACCTTGCCCTTGCATCCATGACTTCGCCGATATCGAAACCGACAGAGACGATGTCTACCTCTTACGACTCAGGCTAGCCAACAAGCAGCTCGGAAGCTGAAGCTGTCGAGTTTCAAATCATTGAGCGACCGCTCCGGACGTTCAATGGGTCGGCGGGGCGGCCCCAAGGTCAACTGCCACCACGCTCCAAAGCTCCCTAATCCAACTCCGGCCGTGCCATCGCATGTGCCTGTCGCCACGGCCCGCAGCACGACTTGAGCTTCTCCGAGCTCTACTTGTTGAGGAACCTAGAGGTGGCTAGCAGACCCGGAGCTGTTACCACAGCACTTGAAGGAACCGTTCGACCGGCAAATGGAACTGACATGGTGGGCCACGGCCGGCCGCGACATCGATAGGCACAAGTATCGGAGTCGGCGCCGCACCGGCATGAAATCACGTCTTGAATCATGGACTACTGGACATGCGTTTACCGGTATGCCCGGTGGCGACATGTCGTGCCCGTCCGAAAGGCGGTTGCCTTGCTGGACCTCAGATCAAAGGTACTGGTTGAACACTCAGCTGTAGATGTTAGGTCCCTACATATGCTGCACTGTGTACGTAGTAGACCCAGCTCGACTTGAGCACTTTGTATTTTCCGCATTGGGAGTTGAAGGTGATGGAGGGGTACTTGATGGATTAGCATCATCCACCCGGCCAGCCCAGGGATGAAAACACTGTAGAATGCCCGATGGGGGTCATCCATAACCAGGTGAAGCTGTCAATTGCGTGCTCTCTCGCCCTTGCTTCGTTAGATCTTCATACCCACTGGTGATCATCTTGCGCCGACGGTCCAGGGAAAGGGCAAGACTCGAGAGGGTTGAAAACCAGCTGCCGAGGTCATGTCAATAAGTCCGGCTTTATTCTCGAGGGCGGTGACCCCGCGCCGCACCGCCTAACGCACCGCCTACCTTAGGTACAGGCGGAACCGATAACGCCAAGATCTTCTGGCCCCGTCTCAGTTCGTCTCACTCCATCAAAATCTATCCATTGTCGGGGTTTTCCCCTTTGCCAGTCCAACCAGTCAACAGCCACGGCACAGTCCCATCGGCCAGGTGCCTCTACGATATGTATGTACCGTACCGGAAGAGCAATGGACCAGCAGCATGAGTCACTAGAAAACAGGCCGTTGTTACTCGTTACTCGCAAAATTCAGCTTAAACATGGCTTGACCGCCAGATCAGCTCGGCCGAAAACAGCGAACCGGAATAAAGAAGAAGAGCAGCGATACCTAGAAAGCCGTTCCGTTGTGTCGACTTGACTCGTCTCGTCTCGTCTCCTCGCCTCTTCGCCTCCGGCCGGAGCAGTAGAACTGTTCGGGCCCCTCCCCGTCCCCGTGGCGGCGGCGCTTGGAAGGTCCCTGGATCCCATGACAGATGAAAACTTCTGCCAGCATCCATGCACACCCTGCGACTTTCGCGTCTTCCTTTTTTCTTCTTCAGCGTCGACAGGGCGCTGGAGCGCCTTCTTGGTGGTCGGTTCCCTGCTGCTGCATCGCACATTCCCCACTTGAAAATTGAGGTGCCGCGATAGCCACTGGCCACTTTAGCTGACCACTTTAGCCCCTGGTCCGAGGCTTTGGAAAACCCATCAAACTCCCAGCCTCCAACCTTCCAGCCTCCAGCCAAGCCAAGCTCCAGGCCTTCCCGGCTGCCGGGATTTTTAGTGGTCTGTGGTAGTCGGCCATGTCCCGGCATGTGGGGCGACGACAGCTCCAGCTGCTACTGTACGAATACGGATATTCACAACGACATCGGTTGTCTACTACGAACAATATCCGTCGGCAATTCGTTACAGTGGCCGCCAAATGGCATAGCTCAGTACAGAAACTAACTACTTTCCTTTCGGTTTTAGCAGTTGCTTTGTTGATCTCATCTGACACCTCGGCCTTCAACGTCCAAGAATGCTGCGGTTCCGTACTGTGTGGTGTCCACCGGTCAGACCTCCAACACCGCCCTCGACCGACCCTTTTGGCACATCTCAAGTGAGACAGCGACACATGCGTTCCTTAGTTCGAGAACAACTACTGCGTACAAAGCTCTGTCTCGACGACAAATCGTGACGGCATTCGACAGCTGGCATGCTTCGTTTAGCACATTGCACCAAGGTGTCGATTGTTAACCACCTCAGATCCAGGAATGCGGATTCCTCTTGTTTACGAAGGTCATCAGTGTGCCTCGAATCGTCGCGTCGTCGATACACATACACATTTACGCGTTCGTGGGCGTATTTGTCCAAGTTATTCACCATCGATATTCAAGACAGATTCATGTCTCAACATCGTTACGATAGTTTGGTTCTTCAAGCCTTAGGACCAGGTTATGCCAGAAGTCTGGCTGAAGGGAAGCACGACTTGATGGCGTCCGTGTATCACCAGCAGAATCAATGGTTTCCCAAGCACCCGGGCCTACCGGCGTCATACGAGGGTATTGCGTTGCTTCAATTTGCCCTCATACCAACCCAACACTCCAGGCATGGCTATTACATGGCACGGGACGAGAACATACGGTGCTGAACCATCGCAGATACATGCTGCCGACTTCCTCTTATATCCCAATGCACCTCTATCATATCACTCCTCAAACTACACAGCTAGTCGCATCTTTGACTCGCAATCTAACGACTAAGGAGTGGTAGTCTTGGATAGATCATCATTAACACCCCAACTTGTGTCATACTAGCATATTGTCCCGGGTGCTCCTTATTATCAAGACTGCGCACGACTCGCGCCGACTCGGCGGTCGATATGGCGTTATCAGTCAAGCAACTAAACGGCGATGCCTCCTTTCTACTCACTCTCGAGCCCATAGTGCCGTACGCCGGTCAGCAACCTTTCCGTATCCTCCTAGACCCGTGGATTGCTGGGCCTTCCATCATCGCCCATTCCAAATTCTCGACGACTCGCCGCGCAGATCCGTGCATCTCATCGCTCCAAGACCTTCCGGAGCCGGAATTCGTCATCATCAGCCAGGATAAGCCCGACCACTGCCACGAGCCCACGCTGAAGCAGCTCGCGCGGACCAACACACGCACCCTCATCCTCGCAGAGCCGGTCGCCGCGAAGCTCATCCGTAGCTGGAAATACTTTCCGGACGACCGCATCGTCGCGCTGGAGCGCTGGGAGGATCCGCGACTCGTCGCAGAGACACCACCACCCGAGTAGCTGTCCTGCCAAGCTCCCCCGGCGGCACCCCCGGCGAGGTCACCGTCTCCTTCATCCCTCAGCGGAAGGATCTCAAGGGCCTCCAGTCCGCCGTGGGCATCACTTACCGACCGCCGCCCTCCCGGCCCTCGCCCTTTCATCGCCCCGTCCTCACGCCTCCTACGTCGCCTCAGTCCCCCCGTCTTCAACTTCGTCCCGCGCCTCTCCTCGGCCCCCCTCACCATCCCCAGCAACACTACC
>JAANBC010000457.1:0-25950 GCA_014621405.1 Stylonectria norvegica | reverse complement strand
CGAGAGTGACAGCGGCGACAGCGAAGGTGGGACCGGGGGCGGAGCCGGGCGCCCGAGCCGGGACTGTAGTTGTTGTTGTTGGTGTTGGTGTTGCTGCTGCTGCTGCTGCTGCTGCCTCAGCAGCGATGGCCGCAGCCCGAGATGGCATCCCCAAATAGGGACAGTCACGCCGATAATGACCTGCTTGCTTACACTATAGAATCGTTAGAGCTTCTTGTATAATGACAATGGATCCATAAGTAAAGCAGTAGAGACTTACGAGGCAGCAAGTCCCTCTTAGGGGCTTGACGACCCCCTTAGGCCTTTGGCCTCCTCCTCCTCGTCCTCCGCGCCCTCCTCCTCGTCCTCCCCCGGTGCCCGAAGCGCCACCACCAACACCAACAGCAGGGACGCCGCCAGAATGTTTGTATTGATTCTTGTTGGTCATCTATTATAATCTGTCAGTCAGGGGTCCAACACAAATGCCTGGCTACCTAGGGAGAGAAGAGATCTTACTTTGGCGTTGGTTGAAAAGGTTAGGGAGAGAGAAAAAGGATTTCCGTCTCGCGAAGAGAAAAAATTGATACTGGGTGCTTCTTTCCCACAAAGCCGTTGGATGATCTCTTTCTCCTACCTTATTCTTACTCGTTCGGATCTGAAGCGAAAGATGTCATTTCACCGTATCAGATGCCTTCATTTTCAACCACTTACAGGCGGGGCATCACTGTACTGATATCACTCTTGGTCTTTGGTTGGGAGACAAGATATACTTGCAGGTGATAATTGTAGACATGTTCGGCTGCAGAGTGGTGTTGTTCTAGCCTGATAGGTCTCACATAAATGTCAACTCGCAGATCGCCCAACTCTTAGCTGGATTATAGCACCTGAGTGCCCATCACAATGTGGCCTCAAAGCTGCTCAAACCTACCATTTCCCTTCAACATCCTTCTCGATTCTCTCGAAGACAACTGGTCCTTGTTTTCCCACCGCGGTCCCTATCCCCACCGCGTATGCACCGGCAGCTCTCATCCTGCGATAGCCTTGGCCGTCTCGCACTCCCCCAACACCTATGATCTGTACGTGTCGCAGCTCGGGTACTGCGTCGAGCATTGTCCGTATTGTTGCCACGTTTCCGAGAGAAAGAGGGTGAATCACTGAACCAGCCATTCCGCCTATTCCAGAATAAGGTAGTTGGGGTTTCAACGTGCCATCAGCGCCATCTTCCATCACCAAGCATGAGCCGAGGGTATTAGTTGATGTTATGAAACTAATTGAAGAAGCTGCGGGTCGAAGAGTTTCGATAAGGGTGGCATATTGTCCGTGATACGTATATGGCGGTGTCTTGATGCCAATGGCCAAGTTGGGGGATAGAGGTAGACCGTCGAGGTATTTCGATAGGACAGCTCCGTCGTACGCTGGGGGAGATGCTCCAGTTATGTTCGGGCAGCTTAAGTTGATTTCCATGGCAAGCGGAAACGGCAAATCGTTCGCCACGGCTTCAATCCTAGCATAACAAGCTTGGATGTCATCGGGCGTTCCGGTAACGCTGACAATGAATGTCTTCCGTAATTTCTGATGTGAGCTGGCAAGCCGCTTGATGAAGTCCAAATAACCGTCCAGAGGAATCGGGCTATAACCCAAGGTATTTAGAGAAGCTGTGGCTGCAGCTGTGTGACCCAAAGGAAGATCTGGCGATGAAGAGGAGCCGTGATCGGGTGTGTTGGTGGCTGGGTTGAAGAACAGATACTGATGACGGTCTTGTTGATGATCAAAGCCATTGATGAGAGACGTGCGAGTAGTAACAGCGCCAGTTGAAGGGGAAGTGAAAATGGCGTCGAGGTTTTCCAGGTTAGTTGCCCAGGGAGTAGCCGAATTCAGAAGGGGAGGGTATATTTCGAGAGCGGGAGGTGCCATTTCTGCGATGCCGTTGTTCTCGCGATGCTGCGGTTACAGATGCGTCTTGTTATTGATGAGGCGGCGATGAAGCGGCGATGAGGGGTAAGATTCGGATGTAGTACATCTCGAAACCAAGTTATATAAGCTCAGAATGTCCAAATTGATAAGAAATCAGCGACTGTTGTAGGTTTTCGTTTCTCATATCTTTCATATCTTGTGATTGATCATGTCTAATCGCTTGCTATCACTGCTGATTGCTGCAAGCCTGAGAGCTGATAAGCATGCAGCACACTACTCACTGGCTCCACCAAATTCGATCAATGCTCAGTTGACGTCTCGTGGCAAGAGTGAACTGAAGGTGTTATGGTCTACAGTATAGAGCTTGTCAAGCACTGAACAGCCGTCTACTACAGCCTTACCACACAAACACTACAGACTGTAATGTTTGGTAAGAGTACCTACATGTATCTTGAGTTGACGAGTTCAGTCATCCTTTCCGATAACGGCGGGGTTTAGCTAGCCGACATCGGTCGGTGTTATCACTTAGGTTATCAGCGTTGTATTTGGGTGTTAGCGTCGCAGCTGGAATCTTCCAGGAATCTACACCTCTTGAATAGGCTTTACGAAGACATTACCTGGCCTTGTCGATCAAACACTTCATGTTCATTCATCCAGTACAACTTCAATCAAGCCGGAAACTCGAACCAAGTGCACGATCCAATGTCAAAAATACCAACTCATTCAGTTCACGATAAGGCGAAGCCCTTAGGCTCGTTGATCCGCCAAGCTACAACGCCGGAAGATCTTGCTAGCATTGTAAAGTGTTTTAAAGCCTACATAGAGTGGCTCAACGAAGATATTTCATTCCAAGATTATGCCAGTGAGCTACGCGAACTGCCGGGAAAATATTCGCCTCCAGCTGGGGCATTGCTACTAGCCGTCGACAAGGCCACCGATGAGGTTCTTGGTTGCATCGCATTGCGCCCCTTGGAACTACAACAGAATTACCGGAGAGAGGATTCCGACCATGTTCGATACTGCGAGATCAAGCGACTATTTGTGTATCCCGCCGCTCGAGGAAGGCAGATCGCCAGGACGCTCATTAGGGAGGCAGTACAAAGGGCAGTAGATGAAGGGTACGACGAAATACTTCTCGATACACTTGGTAGGATGAAGGCGGCTATAGGCCTCTATGAGTCGGAGGGGTTTGTTGAGACGGAGCCATACAGCTTCAATCCTCTAAATGGTGTAAAATACTTCAGCAAGCGGATGGAGCCATTGGTTTGATGCACACGAGAGTGAAGAGACCCCGATACCATGGTCCGATTATCAACCTCTACCGTGACCTTTCGATAAGTAGACGTCTTATTATCCTGTTTGTTACAAGTGCAGCTACTCTAATAGACATTCACCGCGCAGAACGACAAAGGGGTACAGAGCGATATCCAAGAAATTACTTGAGCACGGGCATGTTTCAAGGCCCATTACATGAAGTGTGATCAACTAGGCTTGGGGTTCATGTTACACGCGGGTGCAATTCAGTGCCGCTGCTAGATAGAAGATGCAGAAGTGGGAATGCCATACCGGGAGCAATGGCATCGGCTTGCAGGGGCACCTGTCAGATTCAGGCACCGACATACAGTATGTCACCACGCTAGTTTTATTAAGGCATCTTGGTTGCTTCTCAGCCGACTAAAAGACATTTACAAACCTGTTTACCAAACGTCAAAGGATCCAGCCAAGAGGTCGCCCCACCCTCCCCATGCTAATGACGTGGGATCAACTCCAGGAACCTGGAAATGACAGGTCAAACAAGATCATTGAAAACTAAGAATGCCAACGTTAAGGATGATCAATGGAAAGTGCAAAGTTGGAATTCTCCAAATGGGAGGGTCGACGAGTAGGGCAGCATACAAGTACATGAAATATCTTAAAGAAAAGCCCCTTGGCTTAGTCTCACCCCCCTGTTAGCTGTGTTCATGTTAACAGCTGAACCGAGAACCGACAACTCCGTACTACCCACGTACTACCCAGATTCCAGATAAGCTTGTTATATGACGGCAGTACGACGTCAGAGGCTAATAATGCGTCTGTATCCGCGTGCGGCTTGCGTGATAAATACTTAGAGAGCTCCGTTTTTTACCTTCAATGTAGTCATATACACTGATTACCCTCTGACTACGAAAAAGTAGTCCAACAACATGTCATTCCACCGCGCATCAGGCACCTTATTACGAAGTCAATTATGGACGCGTATGCGGATAACTCCCGGCTTGTCAATCTCAAAAGTGACAATCGCACCCACCTCGAGACAAGTACATAATTCGCAATTGTTTTGCAACAAGAAGTCGAGCAAAGCACATTTCAAGACCCCGAAGCCGCCTGCCGACAGTAACTTTGGACGGAAACGCTTTGCAGACTTTGACCTTGCCGGGAAAGTTTTCATCGTCACTGGAGGTGCTCAAGGACTAGGTCTGGCTCTCGCCGAAGGCCTCGTTGAAGCTGGGGGTAAAGGTATAAATGGACTGATCCGTTGCGTCGCTAGTATAGCTTACTCACTTACATTGTAGTCTATTGTCTTGACAGGTCGGAGAAACCGGATGAAGGATGGGAGCAAGCACAGCAGCGCGTAGTCTCTGAATGGGGAGGATCGTTGCTTTACCGGCAGCAGGATGTCAAAGACACTGATGGGCTTGACAAACTCATCGCGGCAATTGCAGACGAGAACCAAGGAATAGACGGTGTTGTTGCCGCAGCCGGCGTACAGCAAATCACACCGGCTATCGACTACAAGGCATCCGACGTCGCCAACATGCTCGCTATCAACTATACTGGCGTCTTCATGACAGCCACTGCTGCAGCACGACAGATGATCAAGTACAAACGGCGTGGGAGCATCTGTTTGATTGCCAGTGTCTCCGGAGTTGAGGCAACGAAGGGCATCAACTCCTCGGTCTATAATTCAAGCAAAGCCGCCGTGGTTCAGCTGGCAAAGTCACTTTCGATGGAATGGAGTCCTATGCAGAAGGATGGCACAGGTGGAATCAGAGTTAACTGCCTTAGCCCTGGACATATACTCACGCCAATGGTCCGCAAGAACTTGGAGGACGCACCGGGATTGCTGAAGGAGTGGGAAGACGCAACCATAATGGGACGTTTAGCTGAAACGCAGGAGTTCAAAGGCGCGGCACTGTTCCTTCTCAGCAGTGCCAGCAGTTTCGTAACGGGCTCAAACCTGATCGTCGATGGAGGGCATTCTTCTTGGTAGGGAACTCCTCAGTGTTATCTAGACACTTGTGATTGTATTATTAGTGTGTTAGAAGCTGTTTGTCTGCCTTGCGCCCTGGATAAGGTAGACAATACATTGCGAAGTCGAAACCTGATATTTCATCTGAACATTTTCCTAACTGCGTCTTTACACTGCATACCGAGGTCTTTAAACAGCCTTCGAAGTAGACAAAACATAGCTTCATGTGAGTGACGCAGCCTAGTGCAAGACTGGTCCATATGCGATTTGCTGCTTCACATACTCATCAACTCATTTTCACACCTAATTCCAGGCAGATTTATCGAAAATAGTGAACTGTTACTGTCTGTTACAAAAACCCTGAGCCTCTTTTTGGTTGAAGCTGGTACTGCAACTGATGGGTCTGATGGTGTTTTAGACTCTGATACTCGCTGCCCTCATGTTAGTTGACCTAATAGCGATGTGAAACTGGCCCTTTGGGAACATCTTTCGAAGGAAGTAAGAAGCTGAGACTTTTGAGATTTCGCTGCGTCCCTGAGTCCAGCGAGCGTTACTTATATATGTTCTTTTACCTCAAGAATTGCGCATTGCAGGTATTCTCCCGTTGTTCGATCAAGATTTAAGCTACAATCGATGGTAAATCAGTTTTTACACCCCTGCTTCGTGAATAGGCACATGGGAGGAAAATCATCAGGGATACCAAAGATCAGGTGCGAAAGGTGCTTAGAAAGACCTCCAAAGATTTAAATGTATAACCCTAATTGATTCTAACGATACCCGCTGAAGTGATATCTAAGGTGACGTTCAGGATATATGGATAGGTAGTCTTGGGATGCAAACCGGACCGTTACATAGGAATCAACGAGTGTATCTCTCGGCACTTGGCGTCTTCCTCCGCCTGCGGCCTGCCTGCTAGAACACCTGACGTCAATATTGACGATGCTCATAAACGTTGGGAGATGCCACTTGTTTCAAATAATGTTCGCATTATGCTATATTAAGGACCGTTCTCGGTCCATACTACTCCACCGTTCCCTTGCACACATGTTCTAGGGGTATCGACTAAAAATAACAAAGAAAATCGAGACAGAAACTCTCGCGCAGGCACTGGAGATCTTTCTCCATAAAACACTGCAGTCCAAACTGAAGACGTAATTCTTACAGCGGTGCGACTAAATCAGTTGGTAGGATATGCCATCTCATTGTTGGCTTTGTATCCGTCTTTCAGCTCAGAGTTGACCAAAGGCTCGCGATGAGCTGCCTCCTTATCTTGCTGGACAAGATCACAAACTCCACAACAACAAGCGGTGGCAATGTCGACCAAGCAGTTGCCTTCGAGATGATGCTTATCACGAATGGTAGCACGCTGCAGCGCGATGGGGAGCCAATGGAGGCCGAAGCAGCCGGAACCGCAGAAGAGAAGACACTACAATTTAAATATTAGAGGCGCGGACAGTCTTGATAATAGTGGCAAGGACTAACAGATGTGTTGATGGGCTCATAACCTTCAAGGCTGTTGCTCTTATGCAGACGATGGTGAGTCTTTCCGAACGTTATGCAAGGGAGGCACCAGGTAATTAGGCAAGTATCGATGGGGTTGAAGCAGTCGAAGAAGCCGGAGTGCCAAGGCTGGGCATCTGGGGGAGACCGGGAGTTGAGATGCTCGCTGGGGCGAGCAAGAACATCATTGACGCGGCCTTTCCACTCGTTGAGATCGTTCTGGTCAATGGGACCATTCTTTGTGGGGGTCTGAGCGGCCATGTTGATGTTATGGAGGAAGAACGGGCAAAAGAGTGAGTAGTTTGAAGATAGCTGGAGTGATGTAGATGGTCAAGGAGTGTAAGCGTATTGGGTGAATAGAAGGAATGTACAACGGGAAGACTTCAGTGCTTTATATTTCTAGAACTCCTACTTGAATGCTACTAAAAGCTCACGAGGCACACTGAACGCCATGTTTTGTTTGCTCGCCGGCTTCGTTTGAGGTTTGATGAGGGGCTTGATCAAGATGCCATCATTGGCTATAATGAATGCGCCTTGCGGGGAATCCTTCAGCCCTGTGGACGTCTTAACAGTCTTAGAGTTGGCTGGGTGGATTTGGGCGTCAGCCAAATGTGTGAGAAGCTGAAAGCGCCACCAAAGCTTGGGATGCAAGATGGCTGCAGCTAACAGAAAATGAAATGATAACGAAGTTCTCTGGTTCGTGCGCCATCCGCGAGTTCAGCCCTGACAAGCGTCAGGCAGAATTGAAGGCTCGTGAGCCAAGTCCTGGACCTGATGACATCCGAAAAATGTTCACCTCTTGCTGAAGCTATCAAGTCTCCACTGCCAGTATTCCTACGGCGAGTGCTTCGGAAAGCAAAATGTCGAGGTGATCCAGTCATATAATATGTACCTACGATGAGATAGACGCTCGACATTCCGGCTCATCGGCAGTATAATAACATTCCAGGAGCTGAAATGATTTACCACACCATCTAAGCTGCCTCTAAGCTTTTAGCCACGCCCCTAGCCCACGGTGGAAATGACACTAACCTCCCCTTTCGCGAATTTAAGGATGCCAAACTCCCGTAGGATAACATCTGTAGGTCGTTCAGAGCACCATGAGATCTATTTGCGAGTGCCGAATGCCAGGTTTAGCCTCAAGTATGTCACTATTCGGCGGCTAGTTCGGACTAGATAGTTTCAGGCCATGCGTGAATGTGATTTGCTATGTGTGGAAATCCATGGGCTTTTCGTTCACGCATACAGGTCGACGTCTAAGATTACATGCTAAGCAGATACGGTATACTCTGCGCGATTACTATCTTACATATTGCATACAGTGGATATTCTCGGTTTCCTCCGAGCCCTCAGAGGCTAGAAAAGATGCTCAGGTTAGTTATTAATTGTAGAGATCATGCCACCACCGTGGAATTCTTTCGTTGCCCTGCCCCTACCCAAGAGCGAGCATGGAGTCACGAGCTGAAACGAGGATCATGTATAATACACAACGCCTAACAAGTCACTTTCGCGACTTTTTCCCACATAATCGACGATGTTTAGCTTAAATGCTGTACTCGGTTCACCAGCGCTGATAATCCGGTGTTGGAACAACACATGACATATACGACCATAGACGTCAGAGAATTCGGGATCCCGTCCGCTCTCCCATAGACAAGCTGGCGATCGGCAAATTAGTACTCGGGTCGGTGACGACCGGGGAATCCTTGCTGTTGTATGTTATGTTTTTTGCCATTTCTTTTTACCCAAACATTGCAGGCGGCATGCGAGAGAATTTTACATGACATAGCCTGCGCTGTAGCACTAGTTGCAAGTCTGGGCGACTATCTCAGTATTTTCCCTTCTGTTAGAAACGATGCAAAAGGTGCTAGACAATTTCCCATCTTTCGAGATATGATATGTTCTTGTATGTCAATGCAGAAGCTCGACTCCGGCTAGGACTAATTGTTCAATCACACGCTGATAATATTACAAGTGATTGAGCCATATGTAGTAAGAAACTTTTATGACTAACGACGTCTTCCGATTACTGTCAAACTGTCACTTTTTACTCAGTTATTACGCTACATCCTGTCATGTATTGATCTCAGATTCCACTGGCCTTCTCCATCTATCTACTTGAGGAAGACCGCCGATGCGTGTAAACACTTAATTCTTTGAGTACGACTTGCCAGTGTCATATATCTCGGGTTTCTTTAGTGAACAACTAATTAGTCCCTCTAAACTATGAGCTTGGTGATGAGTTTTCCTTGATTACCCCCTGAAAAGAGACGCATCCAAACTTCGGGCTGCTCTTCGATGCGGGCCTCTACTACAGTTTCAGCGTCTTGCAGCTTTATTCTGCCATCAGCCACAGCCCCTATCAGCTCCTGGAGAACTTCAGGCGCCTTATCCATATAGTCCAGCATAATGAAGCCTCTAATAGTAATCCGCATAGAGACGAGCTCAAACCAATTTCGTAGAGCCATTGGTTCGTCAGAGTTATAAGAGCTTACTGAGCCACAGACTGCGATGATCCCATGTTTTTTCACCCGCGTAAGCATAGCATCTAGCACAGCTCCCCCAACATTGTCAAAATACAGGTCTACCTCGTCAGGCGTGGCCGCCTTGAGATCCTCAAGAAAGGTCGGGCTTTTATAGTTGACACAGGCGTTTGCCCCAAGCTCGTTCACCACCCAGGCACACTTTTCGTCAGAGCCAGCGATTCCGATGACGCGTTTCGCTCCCAATAGCTTCACCGCGATCTGTATTGCCATGGACCCGGTTGCCCCTGCTGCGGCAGATATGACAATAGTGTGCTCAGGTTTCGCCTCTCCCGCAATATACAAGCCGTTATAGGCTGCAAGTCCAGAGGCTCCGAAGGCGCCTAGGTAGTGTGTAATCGACAAATCTCTGGGTAGTGGTGCCAATGCTTGGCATGTGGCTGCCTCTAGCACAACGAGCTCGCTCCAGGTGCCCAGATGAAAGTCCATAACCAAGTCTCCGGCCTTGAAAGATGGCGAAGCGGATTCGACGACCTCGGCAATGATTCCGGATCGCATTGCCGACCCCACAGGCACGGTTGGGACATAGAATCGTTCAGGGGCTACCGTGGTTTGAATGAAGTTACGTAGCCCCGTGTCATTCGAGAAGAAAAGAATCTTTGCCAAGACTTGGCCTTCTTCCAATGGTGGCAAAGTAACGGTCTGCAACTCAAATGTTGCGTCTGGTCCGGACAGAATTGGCGCCGCCGTGGGTTTAACAGCAAGAACCCATTGCTTGGTGGTGCGAGACGTAGGTGATGCCATTTTGTGCTGGATCTCTGTTTGATGTTTGCCTCATCTTTACTGCTCTTGAGCGATTTGTACCTTCTTATACCTAATAGGCAATATGGATTGTAGGGGTATGTGCTGGAAGTGGAGTAAAGTGCGCGGGCTATCAGGCAGCTTCTACTATGCTCCGGGCACATGGTCTGCCACTAACAACATTTGCCGTTCTGTGTCCGTGGACCTAGCCGTAAACTACTAATGAGTAGTCTCACAAGGATCCCTAGTCGAGAGAATCCTTGGGAAACCAGATGAAAGTGCCAGGTCGACAGCTCTAAACCACTGGGGGGGAACTCGACGTTCTTAAGTTCTAACAGTTGAGGTACGAAGACATTGTTTAAAGAGCAAGCCTCCAGACTTTTCCGAATATTTGCCAGGCGAGACTGAAGCAACCCTATGTTATCGCAAAACAGACAACATGAATAGGGGTTCGTTGACTTGTTGCGTAATGAGGGGGCCTCGGTTCAGTTGAAAAATGGGCCTTTGAATGTAACCTTAGCGGACAATTGCCCCGTGTGCTGGGACGATACCGAGGCCCCAAAAACTCCTGACGAGGGTAGTTTTCTCGTATTCGGCAGCAGTATCAGATTTTGTCGGAAATGTCCACTTTCTAAACGTGGAACAGGATCAATTATACGTACAGGGCGAATAACAAAGGCAAAATCACTGTCGATCTCAAAGTGACGCTGACCGGGAGTTTCCCTACCCGACGAACTCCACTATGAGGTTCACGTAGAACACCTCAATGATGATAGTCTAGTTACAGATATCTTTGTCAAAATAAGCATCGCGCTTCTTGTTCATGGTTTATACCAGGCCAAGGTGCGACGGCCGGTAAAATGAAGCTGTCGATCTATGCCTCAATGCGTTGGTGAGATTCTGGGGATCTTGAGTGATGCATTGTCTTCGACAAAGCATAAGTGGCAAAGCTAGCCACAACTGGCAAGACTGTTTGTCACAACCACCTCGCCACCGGAAGAAACAGCCCCTGTTCCGGGATCATGGGTGTGGTCTCTAGGGCTCGTCTCAGTATCCTGGAAACGTCATTTAGACTACGTCTCAATTGGGATGTTTACCGGGTTTGAAGCAGGACTTGAAGCCTGAAAATAATTGAGTCTCAACGGTGCCGAGCGGCAAGGGGGGTTCCTCAAGGATAATATACCTTGACCCTTCACAACTGCCGGGTCTGGAGTCAGAGATGAACGACAAACTACATGTACTCATTCGGTTAGTGGTTTCGAATGTGAAGTACAAGCTGACGGTGTTTTTTATATATCTAGACTAGAACTAGATGTTGCTCCAATTTTCAGGACGTTCGACTGCCGCCTCTTAAATAACCGACTATAATTACTGCTCACTTGCTCCGGTCGCTCCCTACCTTCAAAATATGTCGAGTTCCCAGACGACTGCCAAGGTTTTCTACCCAATCCTAGGCTACGTGCGTGCAGAGCTTATCATCAATTGTATAATCGTTTTCGTCGTGTTGGTGGTCGTCACTCTGAGAGTCGTTGGACGAATCTCGGGACCGGGCTTGGGGCTAGATGATGCTCTTGTCATTTTTGCGACTGTTCGTCTGTTCCATGTTCGTCCTTGGATCCTGCTAACACCATGTCAGCCGCTTGGAGTCGCCATGTTGATTTGCCAAGGGATTTGTGAGTCCTCCAATTGAAGCAAGGATGAGAGACAAGCTTACAAGTATAATCGCAGTCGCTCCCATTGGAAATGGTTACAGCATGATTGAGCATCCGGAACGTAGGTGACCTTTTGCGAAGGCGAGCATAATGACATAGCAGTTTTGAAAGCAGTTCTCTTCAGAACTGTTACGAATATGCGGAATGCCACATATGATACAAGTCTGTCGCTGACATTTATCATAAGTTGCACAAAATGTCGCCTTCATACTTGAGGTAACACTATTATCAACAAAATACTTTCTTTCCTGTCCTAGTCCACTGACACGTGCAAAGTTAACATTCGGCATGGTACCTGTTTATGTTGCCCTACTCGCCGCTGTCAAGGCCAGCATGCTTTCCTTCTTTATGAGGGTATTTGTTACATCATTTATGCAGCGAGCTTCTAAAATTGGTTTGGGATTTGTCGCGGCTTGGGCAATCTGCTACATATTATCCGCCATCTTTCTCTGCAACCCCATCTCGGGGCAATGGACCGGGGTCGGTAAATGTGGCCAATACATTCCGATGATTCAGTCATTGATCGCAACAAATGCGATTGGTGATTTGATTATAATGACTCTTCCTATGCATAGCATTTGGTCTCTACACACGAGGAAGTCCGAGAAGCTCGGTATCACGGCCTGTTTCGCGCTGGGTCTTGCGTAAGATCCTCTTACTTGCCAAATCCTGCCATCATTTGCTAATTAGGAACAAAGCTGCGTCGTTTGCGCTGTCTTCCGTCTTATTTACATAAGTACCGTCGATATTAGCGGTAATATTAGTGGGACGATGCCGACGACTGTGTTCCTATTCACTCTAGAGCCCAACCTCGCCATCCTGTGCGTCAGTATCCCGATGCTTCGGCCGTTCTACGCCAAGTACAAGAAGAGAATAGGTGGCTCTAGGCTCGAGGAATATTCGGACGAGCGCAGCAACACGTACCAAAGTCAAAGCCAGACAGGTACGCGAAGCAGAACGAGGGCGGCAACAGGTCAGGAGAGTATCTCTACATGGGAGATGGAGGATCGATTTCCTCAGAATAAGTCACACCAAGACTCTGTTGTAGCTGGGTATGGCTACGAGTCTGGTTCGGAGAAAAATCTGACAGCAGGGCGGAGAGACGAGATCAAGGTGGAGACGAGATGGGCTGTATCTCGTAGCTGAGGCTGTCCATCATTCCCGATTCGATCGATCTATAGAATATCTGGAAACTTTCAAAGCCTAGAGATGCAAGAAGGTCGCGGTATTCCTTCAGAGTATTGTAAACCCGTATTTGAACGCGACTCTCGATTAAAAACACGATTTCTTCCACTTCCAAAGGATACCCCAGCCGCCAAATATGGATGAGATGCCCGTGAAGATTATCAAAGGTCCGTAACTGGTGCCATAACCGAAGTTTCCTAGCGAGACGGTACTTCCAGCCTTGAGTAAGGGCACTCCCACAAGCCCTCCACTGACATATCCAACTCCCCTTGCGCCGTTAAGTAAACCATAGAGCATCCCTGAGTCGATGGCCTCATTATTTTGCGCTGCTTCATACTCCAACTCGTTGATCACTCCGCCCCAGGTCGCGCTATAACCACCTGCAAAGAACCCGAACGTCATGGAAAATAACACAAGCAATGCCATGCTACCTTGTGAGGTCAACCCCCAGAATAGGAAAGCAGACAAGGCGGAGCTGACGGCTGATATGGCAGTCACGGTTGTCGCCGACAAGGTGAACCTTTTGTTGTCGCTGAGGTACCCGAAGAAAGACGACGAAACAATGCCAGGAATGTTGAAGAGAGTGAGAAGCAGAGTCGCGGAGGTTTGGGAGAGTAGCGTGACTTCGTGTGCGTATGTGTTGAGGTAGGTTTGAGGTATCCCATACCCGCAGCTCTGGAGTATGATGGCGACAGCATAGATGTAGAACGTCTGGTGATTGAGGAACTGCCAAGGGATCCGACGCGCCCGATGGGATGCCGGAGGAGATACACTGGAAGGGTGGTTTGGTATGAGGAGGATTGCGATGACGCTAGTCGCAGCCACAACGGCCGCCCAAACAATGAACGTAATGCGAAAGCCATAGGAACTAAGAAGGGCTCGGGTGAGAAAAGGGCAAGTAGATCCGACGATGTTTTTGCATGAGAGAACAATCCCATACGCCACGGCCCTGTTGCTGGTGTCGAACCATTCGCCCAGCGACAACGTTATAGGGCTGTACATCAAGGCACAACCTAGAGCTGCGATAACGCCCTGAGTCGCAACGAGGTGCCAGACGTGCGTGCTGAAAGACGACAAGAGGAAGCTGATACATGTCAGAGCAGCGCCACCGAGAGCCGCAGCCCGGCGTCGATGAGCCCATCTTCTGGTAAATAATGCGAACATAAAGGGCATGGAAAGGTACATGACGCCGTTGCAGGTTGTGCCGATGACTCCTGTGGCATCGCGGTTCCCCTCAAAGGACCAGTTGCTTGAATAATACTCCTGAAAGACACCATAGCTCATCGCAAAGCCTGCGATTGTTGGACATCAGCAAGCGGGGAATAGACTCGACATTTTCTTGGGCAACTCACCCCAGATTGGTAGTTGGACAATTGAGGATCCCACGAGAACACGGGCTCTATTTCTCTTTGTTTCCGCATTGCTGGAGTCGGTTTGTTGATGTTGATCAGGGAGGCTGACATCTCGCGAAGCGCTTTGCAGCTCGAGCCCTTGTTCTGCGGTGTCTGTCATTCTGGCAGTAATGACAACTGAGGTTGTATCTATCTTTGAGTGACAATGTCAGTAATAGAGCCCCAGGTTTAGTTTGGTTTACCCGTAGGTGACTCTTGTGCGTGTTCGGAGATGACGTTTGACATGCCTGCGCCCTACGGGCCGTGCTACTCGCACAGTGTGAGACATTAAACTGCTAACAAACCGGCGAGGGACAGCATGACTATTCTAGCAAAAGTGCCAATTTCTATTCGTTGAAGTGGAAGTGGAGATATACCTATTAAGCGCATGCTATACTGTTTTAATTTGCAAAAAATAATGAACTACGAGTTAATCATAGTCACATAGCATGACAGAAGGCAACTTCTGCGGCTTATGTGGATTGAACACATGACCTTCAGATCTTCAGTCTGACGCTCTCCCAACTGAGCTAAACCCGCCTTTAATGTCAGTTTACTTCCAATTAGCGTACAAGTATTGATTGAAGCGCACGAGAGTAGCAGACCGAGACGATTCCAGCAACATCATTTCATGTAGATTTCAAGAGTAGGCAAATAGTATTTCATGAGGTTCCTACTTGCAGTTGCCACATAGTATAAGCTAGCTCAAAGGCGGGTTCGCTTTGATCACGATGGGCAATGATTATGGGCACTAACACAGGGGTCACCATAGACCGACTACTAGTAGAATGGCTCATGCGATACATGATCAGGATATCTTGATACGTAAGCTGTCAGTCGATGACTAACTACCTCTTTCACACCGCGGTCTCTTACTTTGATGATCCTTCTCGGTGTAGCAGAGCGGATGGTTGAGTGGTGTCTGCATATTCGACTTTAGCACAGCCTGCAACTGTGGGTGGAGGCCTAAACGATGCCCAGATTGGAAACAGCTGGATTCCCTAAGAGAATGATATCTGTTGTGAAGAGCACCAGAGATGCCGAAACCCGTCAATATGTGCCAGCACCCCCATAGTATTCTCCACGAATGACAGTGCATCTCCTCCGAATTCACAAGCTCCGACCTCCTCTTCGCCATTCCTAAGGATCTTATAGACACATCTGATTCCGAAAAGCTGAGAGCAGGCATCTTTGCCCTCGCCTCAGGCAGCGCTTCAAACTTGAGACGATACCCCTGATCCTGCCAACCTTCGCCAACGTAAGCTTGCCGCCCATCTGGTTGATGGCGTCTCTATATCCACAACCGTCGCATTCGAGCTTATACCATTAGGTATGGCTTGATCACCAGTTATAAACATCGGCGCCACATTGCGAAGCCATCCATAGGAGCGGGATTCGGCATTTCCTGTTTCAACCACAGTGTCCTGATATCACCAAACACTGAAATCGCTATCAACCCCGCAGAAAAGCAAGCTGAGGGCGCTTATCGAGCTGATGAAGTTGAATCGCATTATGGTCTGAGCTTTGAAGAAGATGTTTATGAAAACTGGTGAGCTATCAAGTTGGCGTTAGGCGATGGTAGTGTGATGTATATATGCTAGACAGAATCATCCGAGTTCATAGGAGTGGTTCCTTTATGAACTCTGGGAGCAGTCTCTAGTTCATAAAGTTATACCAACAGGTGCCTGGAAGAGATCTACAGTCGTGACACATGAATACTAATCATATGCATGATTCACGATTGGTCAATTTCAGCAATAATACTAGATACGGTCCAGCCGGAAAGAAGCCATTAGCATCCACTAAATTATTAGCATCCAGCTGCTCTGATCATGACCAACTAAACAGTCTTTCCAGAAGTTCATTTTCGGATATCTTGAAACAAGCCTACTTTCTGAGGGTAAGTGACGGCTTGCTGGGGAAAATGCGGACCTGAAGGCTTTGGATGGTCGCGAGTTCATGATGACGGTGCGCCAAGATCGACTTGACCACTCTTAGTCCACTTTCTGCTGGAACAGTGCATGGACAGGGTTGATCCATCTGATTTCCACCTCTCAATTACAAAGTCTACGAAAAAATCGGGAATCCTACAAATACGCTATAGTAGATTACACTGCCCGCCCGATTGGAAAGGCTCTGCTACCTTTGACTTTATTAGTGGATGTAAGTGTATTGAAAATTTGCTTTCAGGCTTGAAGCTAATACATGATAGCTGTGTTGGCATTTACAAAGCACAGCAATGAACAAACGATCTATGTGCGAGCCAAATGTGATCTTAATATATTAAAAGGGGTGTTTCAACTATATGTTTCTAGCTTTATGCAAAAGGTGAAGCAGTTGCAATAGATTGGACATATGATCTTACCACCAGTCATTACATACCTATGATACCCGATTCTCTGAGATCGCGCGAAATGGTAAACATACTTTCCGCACAAGTTCTCACTCTCCGTTGGCGTGGCTCAGTTGGTTAGAGCGTTGGTCTCATACGGTTTTCTATGACTTGACCTTAGGTTAGGGCCATCCAAAGGTCGAGAGTTCGACCCTCTCCGCCGACACGTTCTCATGTTACTCATGAAGCTTCATTTTTTTATGGCCGTTTTCTTTCTGGACTGAGTATTACGTGGATGGAACCTAGGACCAGGCCTAAAAATACCCGTGGGTACCTGTAGGTAAACCTGTAAATTTAACCCTTAGGTAATCTTAGCTTTATAAAATACCTATANATANNTATAGGTATTTAAAATACNTATANNTATCTATAGGTATTTTATAAAGCTAAGATTACCTAAGAGTTAAATTTATAAGGTTTACCCACAGGTACCTACGGGTATTTTTAGGCCTACGACGAGTTATAAGTTGCGATAAGATATCAGCGAAGAATCATATCATGATAATTAATAACTCGCAGACAGCATATATCCGCAACAATTCAAACTAGAACAGTATAGATCATATGCGGATTTCATGGGGATCTCGTTCGGATCTCATACGGATCTTAGACGACTGCTCTACAATAATGCAGATTTTCTGAGTTAAACTAAGACAGTAGAGATCATGTGCAGATCTGATATGGATCTCGTTCGGATCCCATACGGATCTTGTACGGATCTTAAACGAATCTTGTACGGTTCTTGTGTAGATCTCATAGAGATCTAAAGTAAACCTGAATTAGAGGAATACATATCTGGCTTAATAAATATTTCAGTCTGTAGTTGTCATTTCGTGTTGGTAAGATCCAAGATTTGCTGAAAAGATTGCCTTGGCTTATATCCCCTTCCTAATACATCTACACGCGTCTGTCAGCACAGCCCACCCCCCTTTGCTTTATGTCAGGGATTTGGCCTCCAAAACACACGGACCTGGATGATCACTAACACTATTCCATCACAAAGGAAACAGGTGGGTGATGTGATATAAGCTACAATACCAAGCCATCAGGGAGAGCTTAGCTGCCCCCGACGGCGCATTGTTCGTCAGACAGAACTTGAGGCACCTGGCCGTATTCGGGGCGACATCGCCAAAGGTGAAGGGGGTGTCCTGTCGAATTGGAACCCACCCAGTACCATCGGGTGTCTGGAACTCGAGGAGAGCCACCAGTGCCGTGGCAAGATCGGCGGCCTTTGTAGATCGCTAATAACGGGAAGCCGCAAAGATACTTTGGGGGTTTTTGAAAGCAGCAGAGGACCTAGGATGAGTAGATCGATACATTGGTGGCGAAGAAACATATTCTACCATCGGTCTGCATTGGCCGGAAGCCATGGCGGTACGCTGGGCTGCCCGACAAGTTTCGTACCTATAGTACAATGGATTCTGGATATTACTTTTGATACGATGCAGACCGGCGAGCAGACTTAATAGTCACGTCCGCTTATGTGCAGAGTTCGACAATTGTTAAGCCTCGTACTTGGCGGCATTGGGTGGCGGGGGATGATCAATTAATCACTGGTCTTGGCGGACCAATCAGACTGCCTGGACTCCAACCAAAACGGAGCCTGGACTCTTTCATTGGCCAGCGGCCAGAACGCTGCGCAGACTATTTATAGCAATCGTAGCTGACTAGCCGTAAAGAACAATGACCCTCATAGAGGTTACTCACGTATTATTAGAGTTCAGTTATGCTTCATAAATCAATATTAACTCAAGTCCATTCGTAAATTTATTGAGTCGTGGCTTCCTCTGCTTATGTGGTGCTATAATTTCCCTCTGCCCTAACTGTCAGTATGTAAAGGTTATTAAGGCTTGTATTTGAGAAGTGCTAAGAGCCTAAATAACTTCCTACTTACTTTACTTTTATATTGGATAACATGCTAGGGATAACATGGAAGTCATGGGGAAATTACCAGGAAGACGAGAAGTTGTTCAATTGATTGTCCGGACTTGATTTTCTCCTAAGCCACCTTTAACATGTATGCCAGGTATCCGAAACAAGTTGCAACTGTAAATCCAGAGACAATATTCAAACATCCTTTAACGCTTGTCTTCACGCCTTCGTGGCATTTGAGCTAAAGAGTCGAAAAACATGACTGCTGGCAAATAGAACTCCGTACTGTGAACACCGATGCAAACATGCAAACCCTGTCAGCTTCCTTGTATTCCTTTCTGATAGTAGTATTGCTTTATGTCAACCCGACATTTGCAGAGGATTCATACAATTAGGAAAATTTAATTATAAGTCCGAAAAAGGTAAAAGTTCAGGGTAGATCCAGACGAGATGCATAGTATGTTAATATGAGAAGGAAAACTATTGGTCTGGTCACGATACTAGCCACAAGTTTTACATCAATCGATTGCCCCGAGCTAGGTCGTAACCAGATCTTACCCAAGATTAGACCTAGTGTTTATAAAGTGTAATGCAGACCTGCCGTGACCGGACACTGAAGCGAGAGCGACATCAGTTAAGCTGCGGTATTGTAGACTTTACTTTGTGTTAACGACTTTCCAGGTTGCCTCATGGAGCCAAAGGAGCTGCTTCTCACTGAATTAAATTTAATCCTAGTTCCTCTGTAAATAGATATGTGGATACGAGTAGGTTTGCTCAAAAGTAGCAGGACAACGGACCACATACGCGGATAGTCTTTCTTCTCTGCATAGTATTCAGATCCTTTGGGTGTTTGGCCCTTCCGTCAAACTTTCGACCGTTACGCAAGGAAGAGAAGTCAGTCGTACCTATGTGTCTTCTCTGCCTGTGATAGTCCGGGGCAACTATCGGAGTTACTGGTATGAGTCAGGGTTCAGACGGTAGTTTACCTCTCAAGAACATGATCGGGGAAGTTGACTTGATTCATACAGTCATGGTCTCCCAAATGCGTTGTCTAGGGGACAGTGGCTACTAAACGCTCATACTCAACCCGGGGACATTGAATCTCGAAAGTACTTAAACCTTACAAGGCAGACTGAATGTGTTAGAAGTGGTCAAGTTGCGAAGGAGACTCGTTGTCTTACAGACAAGTAGAGGTCACACCTCAAATATACCCGAAAGGCCCTTGATATCTAAGGAAGGCATGACATATGGTTGGCATACTGACAGTGATATCTGTCGCATGAGACCAGATGCATTTTCGTCATATATTTAATACGTACGAAAGCAAGGCCTCCCTGGATTCATGATTCATACGGCTAGAAAAAAATCGTGTCCTTTTGAGAGGGCTGCATGTCAGTTGAACTGAATATAGTTACCGTTATTAAAACCCGGCAAGCTCAGCGCACCCACCAGGGCGCGGTTGATTCGTGTTAGAACTTCAAAATAAGATGCAGTGTGGAGTAGACGATGCAGCTCAGTTTATCTTGACTCCACATACAATGATAATGCTCTACCAGCAGCTGTGTTCTGGGACGTGGGGTGGAAGAGATTCGAGGCTGTTGTGAACCATTCAGGGATCTTGGAAGATATTACATGCCGACAAGTGCATCTTTCAACGGGAGGCGCCTAGGCTTCTCAAAAGTAGTAGAGCAAGCAACGTTTTTTAGGCTTTCTAGTTTCCTCTCATTTTGCAAAAACGTAACTGAACATCGTCTGAATACCGCTCGGGAAAGTGCGGAATTATACATCATTCGAAGTCTTTGTCAACAGTTGATTCATTCTATCATAATATATAGTCATATATTTCCAACTGCCAGCACCGGGAACATTATAATACCCGTTGACGCCGCGGTGAAAGGAGTGTTCTTGATATGGGTTCTTCGTTACAAGAAGTGAAGAATATGGATTTTCTCCGCACTCGGTTAAAGCGGACCAGACTGAATTCAGCTTTGATCTGGTTGTCTGTTCTCTTCTTCCTGTCTTCTCTTTCGACTTTCTAGCTCATCACATCGGCTCCTGTTTTCTGTTCCCAAGGGTGACGAAGATATAAAGAAGAAAGACCAAGTTTCAGTATGTGCGTTTTCTATACATCGAGGAATTAGGTGTCACATAGTGTCGCAGACATGTGCACATGTACCAAAAGAGACTCCAACTCTGTGCAAAAGGTCACGTTTCCGTGGCGTCTCTGCCTGTGCCACTTATCCGCTACCTCTCTTCACAATCATTGTCTTTAATTTGTGATGATATTTTGACACCGACCTGTTCTCCAGTCAAGACAGCCAAAGCAAAGTTCGCAACAAGAGAGTTGGCAATAGAAATTTGATAGCACTAGTCTATCTTAGGTGCTTTCCCGTAAGCCAGGGCATTGAGGGCATTGAATCTGATATATTTGGTTCTGTCCTACGAGTGCATATTTCTGGCAATAGTCTCCAAATAGCACAAACTCCACAAGAGAAGCAATAGTAAAATGCAAAGGCTTAGCCGTGGTTGACTCTTTGACAGTAAACAGCTGCCTCATCCCCTCCGGTGGCTATTGAAGCGGACATGCGAACTCTAGCTTGGCGTGGGAGAAAATACAAGCGTATCAAAAGGACTCTGGGAGATCCTCTCCTTCTCCTAAAATCCTTTTGTACCTAGCTATCGATATAGATGGGACCCAGCGACAAATTGGGTTAGGGTTATTATTAAAATCTCTCTCACACATTCCATCGTGTTATTATGTTCATGTTTGAGGTATATGACACACTACTGAAAGGAGGAGATCTCAGGCATGGCATTATTCTATTCAACAGCGTACGACAGCTCGAGGAGAAGTGGAAGGGCAGTTTGATAGATACCAGACGCTTAGGTCGTCTGAAGCTCTATACCGGCAAGTTACAAGTCACACGGAGACACAGATGTCTGCCACACAGTCGAAGGATACGTGCCTTAAATACCTCCTGCGCAGACCCCAATACGCAGACCCCAATACGCAGACCCCAATACGCTCTCCAGGGTTGTACGCATTGCACTTACCACCTAAGCGAGGAAGGCCCGTGTGACTACCAAGTCGACGCGTGTGTTCTCTGCGATGCGGAGACAAGCAGGCAAATTACGATTTATCCCGGTGCAGCTGACCACCTCGAGGGCCCGTGTCTCGATCGTCGACGGTGGAGGAACCCGCGCGAGAATCTCCTCATGCTGGAAAAGGCCATCAATCTCCCATAGGCTACTTAGTGCAACAAAATTTCGATGTTGGCTTTGACACGAGTTCTAGCGAGTAGAGCACCCTTCCATGGCAGAGCATCTATGCTAATGATTTTAGTGGGTGCGCAGGCCGTATGCGCGCTGTTTGTCGACGGCTTGTCTAGAGGCACTGGCTCCTCTATCTGTTTCTCTTCTTCATGCGGCGGCCCCCCTTGGTATCCATTGCTCTGGACTTTTCCTTTTCGCTGATCATAGACAGTAAACATTCACCCAAGGGCCTAGAGATGGTGTCGTAGCATCATAGACTGGCTGAGCGTAATGCTCGGGGTCGCCCTCAAAACCACAAATAACACTAGCAATCTTATCGCCACTAATTATAACAGCGTCGACGATCGCAGTGACATTTGCGGTGAGTGAGCTCTGTAGTTAAACACCCAAGAGGGTGCTGGTGGTGTGTCGCGTACAGTATCCTCTGGCCCGAACGAGGGTTGCGCAGGATCACCCCTATGAGAGTTATAAGTAATCCCTCAGTTCAATATTCTAGCCTTCGCATACTCCGGGGATGGAATATATATATCATTCAGAATACTAGGTAGGAATCATTCATATTACTAATTTTACTGTGATACAGCCTTTGTCGGCTACGAGCTGGAACCGTCGCATATATAGAGCTCATCGAGCAGGTAGACCGAGCAGTGGTGTTATTGCGTTGCGATAGACGAGCCCTGCCTGATGCTTTTCATATGCTTCTGCTGGTGGCCAACTCGATCCTCAGCCTTCTGCTCTCTCAAGTGAGATGCACTGTCAACGCATATAATACTAAGTCTCTCAATTTGAGCTTGCTCTAGTATGCAAGTGACTGTATCTTTGCTTTATAAGTGGACTTAGCTTTTTGGGTCCCTCGGGTGGCGGCTGACTCTCCTAATTTGTCTAGTAGGCGTGATATACGCTTTCGAAAACTCACACTCTTCATCCTCAGGCTCTCGATATGTCAAGGCGAAAGCCAACACAAAGAAACATTGACTCAGAGCTAGATGTCTTCTAACCTTTACTCTGCAAGTGTACGGCCAGAGTTAGACTTTAGAGGAGCCATTTAGCAGTGGAGGAAATTGGAGCGATGAATCTCCTTTCCGAAACATGCAGCTGCGCAATCGGGTAGGGTAAAACGCTGGACCTAGCCAAATATCCTTCGGTCACTGCCCCGAGGCCAGAGGTTAGACGTCATACTGTTTTGTCAGGATGCCATACTGCCCCTGCCATCTGCTGCGAATGGTCGCGTCCGAGCCGTGTGTGATTGACACGAGCAGTATCTAGCCTTACATTACAGCTTCATTTAAAGTTCGGGACCTACGGACCAAGAGAATAGCAGGCTATACTATTAGCTGAACAGATCAGCTCTGAAGATCGTAAGCTATGTCTCCCAAAATCACCGACGGAACATACTTCATAGGAAGTACCAGAGCGCACTGTTTCGCAGTAATCTCAGACACAACCGATCACGACGCGGAAAACGTCCACACCTGAGCGACAGGTAGCTTGATGAAGGAGAAAGCATTTTTTATTATCTGGGGCTTGCAACGAATAGAAATATCACCGCTTTCTTACTGTAGCCATCATACAGCCCCATTGTCACATAAATCCTCGTGCCATTATTTGGCCAACTCCGCCCCGTCAAAACAGTGGAAGAGAACACGGCGCTCGGTGAATGCTCTCCACCACATCAAGATCCATGACTGTACGCTGAATGCATCCTGTCTGACTTTCCGCGGGGCTCGGGGGATTGCGGCAACAGGATGGCCTGCTTTGGTCCGCAGCCTCACAATCTGCCGAGCCACTCAAACAACATACTGCTAACTTTGTTCTCGGAGCGCGGTTCTTTTTGTTGGAGGCTCATATGGAGCTCGTCCTAGACGAGGCGAAGCATCGTCATGCCCACGGCCTCGACCCATGAAGGAGACTGTTAGCAGTATATTTCCGTTCTATTGACCTCAACGATGTTCTCAAACGCTTCATATAGGGTGGACTTGAAGCTGAATTTTCCGGAAAATGACTATGTCTTTCTGGTAAGCTCGTGCCAATTGAAAATAATCTTGTCACAATCTGCCAGGTAGCCACTGCAGTGAGATCTATTAAAGTATTTAAATATATGCGTAGACTCTCGTTAAATAAGAAGAATGATACCCGGCGAAGTACTTGCTAGGATCCCTATTGGGATTTATTGGAGGCAACTATGTATACGGCTACAACTGTTGCGCGCTAGTGCAAGCCTCTTCTTTTGAGAAATTTAATAAAGTTATCAAACATGTCGCGTAGTACTGTGCAAAAAAACTGTTCATACTAAGTGACCCCATAATATTAACAAGGCGAGGCGTGGGTGTCACGTGGTTTTGAGCCGCTGGTCGGCATAATAAATTTCCGTGCCGGGCGCTGTGGCAACAACCACCCCTGGACACAACGGAAGCCATCATCGTCATCCGCCAATGCCAACACTAATCGCCAATCCAAATCGACAAGGCGAAATGAAGGGCGACAGCACAAACAGCTAGCACCTGGTTATCGCAGAATGCCATCAGTATTTCACCCCTTTTTCTGACATGGAGTCTTTTGTTATCCAGGCGTGGGTAGAAGAAGTAAACGCCAATGCTTCAATAACAACTCCTATTAATACAACACCAACTACTGATCCCCGAAAGAAAACGACGCGACGACGCTCTTTCGACGACATGTCGAGCCCTTCCAAACGCCAGCGCACCGGCGACACATCGGATCTATACCCAGACCCGGATCTGACTCCCCGACGTCCACCACTACTGACACCGCGAGACGGCAACGACGCAGACGTCTTTGACGCTCCCGGCCCGCGACCCGTCACGTCGACGGACTCATCATCCTCCTTCACAGCCGCCCTAGCAACCAGAGCGCTATATTCGGCGCCGACAACAGCCCAGCAACCTCCTACCGAATCCTCGTCCCCGTCCACCGCACGATCCCGCAGCTCGTCTCCAACGAAGCGATACCAAAAGACACCTAGTCTGTTGAACTTGATGCGGCCAGTTCGTGTTTCAAAGGAGAGCGACTTAGGAAGTGTCCTCCCTAGCAGTACCCAACGGCTCTACGAGACTCTGTCTGCGATCGGGGGCAAGGAGAACATTCTGCCAGTGGCTCTTCGGGAGCACGCAGATTTCAAGAATATACGAACCCGGCCGTACATGTGGGAAGCGGCGGAAGAACATCATCAAATTACTCCCGAGGACAAGGCAGTGCTTCTTAATAACCATGCCCGACTTCGTGGCATCGTCAATGATTCCATTTCCTCATCAAACCTCTATCGATCCGAAGCGGCGTGGAACAGCTTGGTCCACATCCCTCTTCTCCGTCAGACAACATCTGCCTTTCCATTCGTTGACGTCGAGCCTATCACTTCAGCCCATATCATGCCGGCCTTTCGTCCTCGATCAAGTCTGAACGCTAGCGATAGAACCGCGTCCCAACGATCAAATACCAGCAGCAGCAGCGCCTCTTTTCGGGATCTGGAGACACTACCGACTCGGGCGAGTGCAATCGCTTCGTCAGTCCATAAGATGGTCGACTTTGCCCTCGTGCTTCGTCCCAATGAGGCACTCCAGAGTCTCATAGAAGGGTTCCTCTCCACGCAGCCTTATACGCGTGCGAGCATCAACCAGACTATTTACGAACCCCTTCGCTTACGACCAGCTCCAATCTTTATCGAGACCAAAACCTCATCGGGGAACATGGACACCGCCAATGTCCAACTCGGAGTGTGGGTGGCTGCATGGCATGAGCGCGTTCGCGACATAATCGCCATTAAGGGAGGGACTGATAAAGTCATTACTATCCCTATGATTCAGGTCGTCGGGACTGTGTGGACTGTTCTCTTCGCAGTAGATAGAGGTTCGGAAATTGTGAGTTTCTTGCTCTTAATCACTTTGCATCATCTGACATCAGAACAGCGCTTGGCGGATGGGGATTTTCGAGTAGGAGATACTAGCACTATCATTGGTATTTACCAACTGCAAGCTACAATGGCCGCGCTGGCTTGCTGGATGAAAGATATATTTGAACCCTGGATTTTTAATCTGCTAACTAGCATAGCTTCTGTAAGTAGATAGGACTTATAGAGCTTATATTAATATGCTTATACTTATACTTTATACTACTAGTATACTTTATTAAGATTTATTTAAAGGTTTATTAATATATAAGATTTTATTCTATAATTAATTTATAAATTAAATATTAACCTAAG
>JAANBC010000456.1:0-25960 GCA_014621405.1 Stylonectria norvegica | reverse complement strand
TAGCTTTATCTTTATTTTATATCTTTAAGAGATTAATTCTATTAGTCTTAATAGTCTTAGTTAGATTATTAAAGAATTATATAATATTCTTAATATTAGAAGTTTTAAAGAATTTATAAGACTTATTAATAACTTTAAAAAAGCTCTTATAAAGCTAAGAATAATTTTATTAAAAATAAGAATATTAATTTGACTTTATAAAAGCTGCCTTAAAATCCCTTTATAATTATATTATTATTATAGTCTTAATAATTTAAAACTTTAAAGCTAAAAAGCTAGCTTATTTTATTTATTAAATATATATAATAAGAGCTTTTTCTTTTATATAAGTAAAGTAATAAAAGCAGCTTAAACTAGTATAATTCTTATATATAATATTAAGCCTCTTTATCTAATATTATATCTTACTCTTATTAATCTTATAGAGCTTTATAGTATACTATATAAATAGAGATTTAAGTTAAGTCTATAAAGTTATATTATAATAATATAAAATAGTAATTATATTAATAGCCTTAATATCTTATTATTAAATAGATATATATAAAGAAAGTATATTAAATATATTTTTAAGTATTTTAATAACTTAATATTAATAAAATTAATATATTTATAGGTTATAAGTGAATTTAATAAATATCTAAAAGTAGCCAGCTATCTTAGAATTTTAGTAGTATTCTAATATTTTAGGGCCTACCTAGTGGAGCCCTCGTGACACTAGGTAGATAAGTGGGCTAAAGGCCAGCGCCTACGGGTACTCGTATATCCACAAAAGACAACCCCAATCGCATCAAGCTGCAAAAAAGAAGATTAACATACAACAGCCAGGATTCGCTGGTCGTCACCGACCCAACTACTAGTTGGCCCCTCACCAGCTTATCTATGGGAGAGCGGACGGGATCCCGAGTTTTCTGATGGGTATGGTCGTATGTGCTTGTTTGAGCTGCTGCTAGAGTTTATGTGCCGTAGTTTGAACCCAGTAAGGTAGCGTACTACACAGGGGAGGCGATGCATGGATATCACATACGAAGTGCTTATACCAGCAGCAGAGAGTCTATAGCAGATGCTATCCATATGATACCTTACCCCTAGAAACATATTTAGGAGCTTAGTAGTTCACAAGTCCAGACAGCTCTAGCCCCTCCCGAGATCAATTCTCCTCACCTCCACCATATCCCCCTTATCCTCCTCCTCCTTCACGCCCTCCAGCCCAAAGAACGGCACAACACCACACCTCACCACGCCCCTCCAAAACCCTTCCACCAAAGCACTCAACTCCCCGCCCGTCTGCTTAAAGTCCGGAAACGCATTCACTTCCAACAGCCACGCTTCCCCCTTTGCATCCACCAGGTAATCCAAGCCAAACACCTCGACGGCGTTGGGCAGCGTTTGGAAGTGCACGGGCATAGCGCGCGCAGCCGCCTCGAATACCTCGCCCGTCACGGCGCACACTTGGTCGAAGATGCGCGCCAGCGTTGCCGGCGGGAGGGGTAGATCCCAGAAGCGCTGTACGGCGTTGGTGGCCGGGGAACTCGAGCTCGAGCTCTGCAGACACGTGTTGGTCAGGAAGGACTCGATGTCGGTGGGCGCGTCCCATGGCGTGGCGTAGGGCTTTGCGGCGAAGAGGGCCAGCATGGGCTTGTAGACGTGGACCGTCAGGCTGCCGGTGCAGAGGACGTAGGTGCGGATGTGGAACTTGCGGGGGTCGTCGGCGAGGAGGAGGGGAGGATGAATGTAGGGCTGAGCCACGAAGTGACGTAGATGCGAGGTGGTGATGTAGTCGCCGTCGTCGTCGTCGGTTGCTGCTTCACCCCTAGCTCCGCTTCCTTCTTCGTCATCGTCCGCGTCGTCGCTATCCGGCCGCTCTGCTTCCCACCCATCGAAGATATCCTGGAGCTGCTCCATGGTGCTGAAAAGCCGGATGCCCTGCCCGCGGTCACTCATCCCGGGTTTGAGGATCCACCAGTCCCTCTCGCTGGCCTTGTCCTCTGGGAGATCACCGTTGCGGTCCAAGCTTTCTCGGAGATCGAAGGCTTCAACGAGGGCGTCGTCGAGGAACTCGGCGTAGTCGACATCAAAGGCTTCGCTGCGCATGACGTGTTGCTTGAGAACCGAGTTGGGGTTCTTGGCAACCCAGTGGTCGACCGTGGTGGAGAGATAGTGTTTCCGGATGAGAGCTTTGCGTATCATGTAGCTGTTGATGAGGCAGGTCTTTGGATGGCTGGCAGCGTATTCGAAGTCGATGGATTCATACGCACTTATTTGCAGCACTTTTGCGTCCGAGGGAAACAAGCTTGCGAGCGATGCTTCATCGCCGGAAGAAGGCCACTCATCAACGATGTTGACAAAGTCTTTTGGGAGGACCTCTTTCAGAGCAGAAATAATGAGGGGTTGGACATAGGAGTCTTCGTACGTGACGATGGCCTGGATCACAGCTTGCCCTGCCTCCTCCTCCTTAGGCCGGAGACTTAGCTCTTTTTCCAGCCCGTCTGCCCCCCTTGAAAGTCCCGGACTGCGCAAAGATAGGTAAGAATGTGGTCTATTGTAGATATGCTTTTCTGCATACATTACATGCAATATCATGTGTCGTTACTCGTAACCCGCCCCATAATGCCCCGGTATGTCGATGCCAGCGGCGTCGGGGAAATTATACTCACAGTTCTAGCTCTTTCTGGTCGGAACCTCCTGGGACGTGCATGAAGTTTGCCTTCAAGGGAGTGACGCTGAGATAAAGAGTTAGCATAACAAATCAGTACGAGTTTTTGCATCTTGGTCTTACCTCGTGTGTCCTTCCTTGACTACCCACCCGTCGTTGCCGGGTTGCGACTCTTCGACACTCTTGTACACGTCGGTGAATCTCGGCGCCCATTTGAAGTGCTTATGCGCATGCCCCTTTTTTGTGCTGACCGGCTTCTCTGCGCCGACCACCTCTCCTTCGACGCCCTCTCGTATCCTCTCCTCCTCCTCGTTCTCATCGCCAGCCTCGCCCTCAATTTCCTGAAAGCAGCCGCCCTCTCTCCAGTAGTTCTGCAGCACATTGGTCCAGATCGTCTTGTGGTCCTCGATGCCTTCCACCAGCGGCACATTGACGCTGTAGAGGTCTGCGCTTCCATCCGTCGGCCACTGCTTGTACAGCGCCTCAATGACTTTGACGCTGTGGCGACAGGCGGCTTCGATGATGACGGGATCGTGGTTCCGCGTGAAAAAGGCAAAACTAAGGGCAATAGCCTTGAACTTGCACACAGCCGCTTCCAGTGCAGCTCCCAGCGTGCCGGAACTCAGGGCGAATACGGCAGTGGTGTTCCTCCCGTAGTTGGGCCCGCTGACAACCAGATCGATAGGTCCCCGGTCCTGGAAGAAGTGGTGAAGGCCAATCTGAACGCACGAAGCCGGTGTGCCATCAATGAGAATCCACTCATCGACATCTCCCGTGCGTGAGGGCCGGTGGTGAGTGGTGCCCTCGGAGTCCTCGCCGTGGACGTTTGGCGAAGGCTGATAGTACAGCGGCTTCAGGGTCTGGCCGATCATGTGGGCCTTGCCGATCCAGGAGCGCTGAGTATGAGGCAGACAGACGGAGACGACGTGGCCAGCATTTTGAAGATGCTTGATAAGGCATTGGACATAGGGCGAGGCGTGGGGAGAGGGAGGTCCATCGTCGTTGGTGACGAGGATATGCATCGTGGAATCGTGATGCTTGAAAGCGGTCTCGGAGGAGTTGGAAGAGAGTACCTTAGTCTAGTTTAAACACACAAAGGAGAAGCCCGGGATTGGGGCAGGACGGCGTTGGTTATCCGCGCGTTTGTGTATTGTGTATCGCGTTTGTGTCAGTGTCTGCACTCGCAGAATCAGAATCGTGAAGTTGCAAAAATGCGTTGCCGGGTTGAACGAGCAGCAAGCAGAAGCAACAAATCCATGATGAGGGGCTGTTTGGTACCTCGCACACGTGGGGCAGAAGGTTGGCACGCTTGAAGCCGACTGGACCACGCTAATAAAGCACGCAACCGCGTCACAGAGTCACTCACACTCACAATGCCTCGCTTTCACACTCACTCACTAATAACTCATTCACTCATGTCGCTTCAATTGGAACTGCAACAGGTTTATTAGATACCCAGACTAACTCAAAGGCTCTTTCTTATTTTCATTGGGAACATAGTAAACGGCATGAGACTGATTATCCCACAAAGCTCTCGTCACCTTAAGCAATCTGAACTCGGCAGTTCTCAGTTCATCTCTGCCTCTAATCGTACCTGGTTCCCAGTTCCTCCCTTGTCCCTTCATCCATCCATTAAGCCTGCTATCCAGACTTGTATACAGTGTCCATTTCCCCTTTCCGTCCGACTCCGTAGACCAGGCTCACTTCGTTTCCATTTGTGTTTGCGTTTCCATATCCGTATCCATTTCCAGGCCAAAGGCAAAATAAATCAACATCCAGAAGTATCAAGTCGGTTGAAGCCACAAGTGTTGTCCGTGGACAGTAGCACCCAGGGCGTAACACAATCGAGACTATTAAAAGAGCCATAAGAAGGCACATGATTTCTCATCATCAAAAGAAGACAAGACGCTGAAAGCACGAGATGCTCAAGTACGGGTGCGCTTCGCAGCCGATGCGAGACTGTCACCCTGTCGCTTAGTTGCCGAGGTCGATCGGGTTGCCTGCGTCTTGCGATCTTTTGTCCTCAGCCACTTGTCGAAGGGGCTGTTGGCCCCGCTTCGTGGAGGAATCGGCGTCTCATCATCCTTCAACATGTTCGAAGATCGCGTGGTTCTCTTGGTGTCAGGGGGGGAGACAGGTGCAAACTTCGGGGCATCCGGGGTGTTGGCACGGTGCTTGCGAGTCTTGACGGGGGTCTGGGGGATCTCCTCCACAGGCTCCATGGGCATGTCCTCCACGTCAGTTAAAGCCTCCTCTTCCTCGATCATAGCATTGGTCTTTGCCGGCTGGAATAGTAGTCGGGGCTTGATGGACTTCCGGGTAAGGGGCCGAGAAAGTAGAGCTTCAGAGTCAACGTCATCACCCTGGAGCTCGTCCATGTCATCTTCGCTATTATCTGTGAATTTTCTGAAGAACTTCTTTCCGCGGCTGAACATTTTATTAGTGATCGTGGTAGCTTTGAAGACTGGATATGTAACTTACAAGACGTAGACCATACCGTCCTCACGGCGAGACGCAGCGTCGATGGATTGTGAGCCTACTCCGGGAACGTTGACCTGTTTGCGCTTGCTTCGGCGCTGAGTCGGTTCAGGCGTTGCGATACTTCCGTAGAAAGGATTAGACTCGCTATCATCCTTGACGGGAATGCGGTCTTGAGAGTCCGTAAATATCTCAATAGACTCTTCGACATCCTCAGCCGTGAAGCTCTCCATAGAGATGCCAGTGTACTTCTTGGCGCGCTTCTTTCGAGGGCTGGGCATTGCCTCCTCATCAGATGGGAAGAGGTTGCGCGCAAAGTTCTTGATGTTGGCGGCCGTCTTCTCATTTGGCGCCTTCTGAGGCGTCTTGGAAGGCGTAGGAAGCATGCCGGAAGCGCGAGAGACAGTTGTGGGGGGAGGTCGTTGGGCAGCTTTGCCTTCAGCTCCTTGAACACCTTCTGAAGACGTGGATACTCCTGCGGCACGACGAACAGAGTCAAGGGCTGGTAGGCGCTTCTTCTGGGGCGAGGGCATGGGCGATGCGATGGATGAGCTAGATTCTTGGCTTGGCTTCTTAGCAGTGCGCCGCGATTGAGGCTGCTTGCGATGCGACGAGTTTGGTGATGGAGTTCGGTTGGAGGCGCGCTGTGAAGAGAGCCTGGCTGACTTGCGAGGAGTAAAAGGTTCCCAGTGGTCGTGGTAACCCAGACGCGGAGTGGGTGGTGTGCGGATGCCAGACGGCGGTGGAGGAGTGACGGAGCCGTAGGCGAGCGTCATTGTGAAGGGCGGCGGCGGCAGCGAGTGCGCACCAGGTCGAATGATTGTTGATAGTTGAGGCAGTGAGCCGCAGTGTTTACTACTCTGGAGATATTGCGACAGCGAGTCTCGAGAAGCGGATTCACAGGAAGTGCCAGGCCTGCTGATAGTCGAGCAGGCTGTGCGGCGGTGTCACCGGGCGACGGATGGCAACAAACGGTCGAATGGGTCGATACGATATGTTAGGGACGACGGCAAAAGATTGGTGTAAGAGAATCGATAATATGCACAGCGAATGTGCACGTTGGTGGTGGATATCAGAAGAATTATTCTGGGTGGTGATGGCTGGTAATGGCGAAGCCCGAGATGGAGTTTCGTAGGATTTGATAGTTAGACTCGAATGAAGGAGGGAAGAAGGCCGGTGGCTGGGGACAGGGAATCGGCGAATGTCGAGGGTGCTGGGCGGTCGCTTGATTGCAGCTGGGGCTGGGGCCCACTCTAGCACCTGGCGGCCAGCTGGCGACGCACGTCCCTACCAACGCCGCTTTTGCAGGGCGCGCGACAGCCACTACATTCACCTGGCTCTCAGCTGGATAAGACCAGGCTGAGGGAGAGCAGCGAGGTCACTAATCCCAATCTGGAATCTGTAAGGGTTAATTTCGTGATTGCTTTGTGCTAAACACAGAACCAACCCCCCCAATTGTTTGCACCAGGGCCCGCTAAACGGCCCACTACAGAACGCGTCTAGCTGGCCGCCGCACCGCGACTGTTTCGCGACACGAGCGCGCCAATCAACATCCATCATCCTCTCCCAGCTATCGACAAGGCTGCCCCTCAATTATCCCACCCTCGCACAGGCGAAGCGCATACTTTGCATGGTAACGCCGCCAACGCCTGCATAACGTCACCCCTCTAAACAAAAACACATACGTAGCCCTCTGATGCGCCATCGCGTTGTTGACAGATCCTCGAAACACAAGACCGCTAATTCCACCCGTCATGGCCGACGAAAGCGAATACACCGAGTCGGACATCTGGGCGTCGCCCAATCACCAAGACGCCCCGCCAGACTCTCGCACAGAGGCTCGCTCACAGTCTCGCCCGAGGACGCCAAAGACCCCTAAGACGCCAAAGACGCCCGCTGGCAATGACCGGACGGTTGAGCCGGTCGACCATGAGGCCGCATTGCGCAAGGAGTTGGAAGGCGTCCGAGGGATCAATACGGCCATCGAGGGTGTCATAGGCACCCTAGAGCGGGCCGGGGGTAATATGGAAGTATGCGCAAACCAAAGCCCCTTAACACCCTTGCTCTCGACTGACCGCTCTTCCAGACTGTATTTAAAACAGTGAACAATGCCTCCATACTCCTTAATACATGGACCCGAATCTTATCACAGACCGAGCACAACCAACGATTAATCTTAAATCCCCAATGGAAGGGCGCAACCGAGGACGTTGCTGAACAGGAGGCCGAGGTTCTGCAGAGGCAGCTGGTTGCCGAGAGAAGGGCAGCCGAGGAAGAACAGAGACGAGAGGACCTTCGCCGGCGTAGAGAGGAGGAAGAACAAAGGCGGATGTTGGCCTCGTCCACTCCGGTCCGTGGATCTCGAGGAGCAAGGGGAACACGCGGGCGAGGCAGGGCCACCGCAAGAGGCGGCACTGGTTCGAGTTACATGTCGGAAAGCAGCGTGTCGAGTTTGGCGAGCGGTCGTGGAACATCCAACATTGGCAGAGGGCTGGGCACGACTAGAGGTCGGTCTCGAGCACCAAGATGAAATGGCAGCTCGTGGATTAAATATCCCGAGAACTCCTCTGCTAGCCGTTGACGTTTCCCATGAGTCAGATACCCAAATGAATGCGCTTCTGCCGCTACTTCTTCTTAAAGAAATCGCTCATCTTCTTCATCCCTGCCGTGTTGACTTTCTTGAGGTCACGAACTCCCCGGCTCTGGCTCGCCTTCCTTCTTTTCTCTTCCTCGAGTTTTCTCTTTTTCTCAGCGCGCACCTCGTCGTCTTCTTCGTCGCGGCCATGCTTGCGATAGTCGCCGACAGATCGTGCGGACACCGCTTCTGCACGTAGCTTCGCGAGCTCGGCAAGGTATTCATTTAAAGGAGTAAAGTTTATCGAGCTCGTTTCCAACTTGGCGAGTGAATCCTCGAGTTTCGTTGCGAGGGTTGGCGCAATGTAGCTTGAACAAATGAAACTGAAAGCAACTCGCAGTCTCTGGAGTTCGAAGATCTCGGCCGAAGCCGATATAGCGCTGAAAATACCGTCGGATGCGGTAGGCTCCTCCGTGAAGCTGGTAGCTGTTGTCGAAGGCTGTGAATCGGCGGTATCTGTTGTCTCTGCCGATGCGACAGTTGACTGAGATTCGTTGGACTCTGTTTTCGGAGTCGATCCTTGGGATTCGGCGTTTTCGGTAATAGGGATACCCTGGCTTGTGTTCATCACTCGCTTCTGTATGCGAATTGGTGCCTCGAGAGCCTTTCTGACGAATTTGTCCTCCATGCTTTGTGGCAAACCCCCTTTGCTCATCCTCTTGGCCTTTTCTAGGACAACTGTCACAAGTTTTCCCTCGTTCAGACGAAACATGCTATCGTCACCTGCATCGACGGTGTCGCATATTGCACCCATCCTTCTCTCAATTAGCTTGCGCGTCTTCTCGCAACGCAAGATTTCCGATAGATGTGAAGACTCTGTGGGGAGATGGTCGAAGTGATCCTCACTCGAGAGGAACAACCGCTTTTGCTCGTCCGATCCTTTCGAAGCCTTAACGTCGGCCAGCGCTGGCACAACCAAGAATACTGGATCTATCGCAGTTGCGAGGAACAGTTCTGCGCCCATCGAAACCTCTGCCTTGGCGTCGACACTGTCATCTTTCGTATCCTCTGTAGCCGTATGAGGTCTTGTTTCAATGAGCCAGCTTCGAGGTGTCGTCTTGGGAGCTGAGACTCTTGTGAACTCGTAGATGCCAGTTTCTGGGCAGACGAGGTATCGGGCAGGTCGCGCATGTCTGGGGTTGGGCAGTGTGACGATTTGGGCGCCAGGACTGGCTTTGGTAGGGAGAATGAAGAGTTTAGAGGGGTTCTCGGACTGAGGAGATAAGTTGTGTTTCGATTGCTGCGTTTTAGAGTCGTCGGTTGGTTTCGAGGCCGGGGCGGCCTTGGTTGCCCTGGTCTTGGCCATAGTCGAGACTCGGGTACACTCGAACGTAGGATTGTCGAAACTGCTTGGTTAAATACGCTGATTGCTTGTGGGATGCAATTCGTAGTCAGAAAATATCAAGTGTTGCAAGGTAGATACAGGCATGAAATTCCGAAGTTGTCACCCAAGCCTAGAACCCAAAGCAATACGTATTAAGTACCGAGTCAACAGGCCCCACGCTGGAGTTCGCGCAGACGCGTAAAGCGCGACGACTCGTGATCCATGCAGGGGGCCGCCCCGAAACGGCAATTTTCCACCACTAAACCACCCACCTACCTAGCGCCGAAGACCGAAGACCTAGCCGTCACCACAAGGCTATACTATTCGTACAAGGCTTTGCAATACCAGAATCTGGAAGACCTGTTGATGCGAGAGCCGTGAGAGGATCGAGAAGGTCACGGAGCTTCTGTTTTGTCTGTCGCATTAAGTCTTATTTGGTGCATCACTTCCGACAACTCTGCTTAACAACTACGACTACAACTATTACCCACAACCCACAGCATACAGCCCGCAGGACCTCGTTGCGCTGCACCATCTGGATGGCCGTAGGTTTGCTTGACCAAGGCATAACCTGAATTGCGGCGATGCGCAGCTGTGGCAGACTCTCCTGAGCATCTCTAGACTGCACCAGACTGCGAGGGCCAGCGAGTCGGCCGCCCAACCTAATCCTCTGGACGTCATCATGGCTCCAGGTAAGACGGCAAATTCGGTCTGCTCCTCGTGCATCTTCAAGGCTGACGACCAAATCCATAGCTCCACCCACCTCCGAGCTCCAGTGGCCCCCGCGATCTCCCCATGAAGCCCTCGTCAGCACTCCAGGTGGCCGTAAACGCTACCGGCAGATGCTCGATCGCACATCGCCCTCTCCGTCTCCGCGAAAGCGATCAAATCCACCCGCAGTCAACCTCATGGAGGAGATGGATAACGATGAGGATGAGGAGGACGAGGAGACTCTGCAACTAAAACTCCAAGAAATTCAGGCTCGACTTAAGTTGAAGAAGTTACAAAAGGCGAGAACCAAGAAAATTGCGGAAGAACAAGGAGGCGATAGCTTTGGGGGAAGCGGGCCAGCGACGATATCAGGACAAATACGAAATCGATCAGCTCGTGGAACTACACCCAACCGAGACGAAAACATGCGACCCATCTCGCGAGAACAGATCCAGGTCCCCGCATCGCCAGTCAGAAAGCTACAGACGACGCAGCCGCAGACATCACCGAGTAGGGTGTTACTGGGCATCGACAAGGGGTTGAGGGCCAAGGATGTCTCGTTGAAGCGGGCTCCGAGTCTCAAAAAAACACAAAGCGACAGCGGCGCGGCACAGACAGGAGGCTACTTGAGGAGTTCACGAGCACACGACTCCACGGCCGGTTCTTCGGAGCCATCTCGGCCCATGACCTTCAACGAAAGACTGGCATCCGTGAGAACAGATGAAGTTACTCGAGCTGAGAGGCAGCAAAAGATACAAAAACTAAGATCAAATGCCTTCAACATTGGTGAGGATGAGATGGAAGGCTACAAGAAGAATGCTGTTGAGATCTCAGACGAACCACTCAGAGCCCCCGTTTTTTCGAGAGAAGAGATATTGTCGCAAAAGCCAACCTCAAAGGGGCTACCGCGCAGCAGCACAATGCCCAGTCTTCGTACTGTTTCCGAAGAGGACATTGCAGCCCCGAACTCAACGGCCCGGAAGAGGCCAGTACCAGGAGGTGTACCCGAGGGCGAAGCCTCCAGCTTCGAGCCATATTCGAGTTTTCACCTCTCTAAGCGGATACTTCCACATGGAGTCCTGGCTCGACATGTGTCTGGCAAAAAGGTCTTCACGGTCAAAGATCTTCTAAGAGACGTCAAAGCACCCGACTTTGCCCTGCCAGACATCGAGCAAGATATCGTCATCTTCGCTATTCTAGCAAAGAAATCTGAGCCCCGCGCCCACAAACCAGCGGCAGAGAAGAATGGGCTCAAGGGCGAAGACAGGGGGAAGTACATGGTTATGACCATGGTTGATCTAGAGTTTGAACTGGACCTGTTTTTGTTTAATACGGGATTCACCCAATTCTGGAAACTCACTGAAGGAACAGTAGTGGCGATTTTGAACCCTGGCATTATGCCTCCTCCGCCGGGAAGAACAGACACAGGAAAGTTCAGTCTAGTCATCAATTCCGACGAGGATACTATCATCGAGATCGGATCCGCTCGCGACTTGGGCTCCTGTCAATCCGTGAAAAAGGATGGAGAGCTATGCGCCGCCTGGGTGAACAAGAAGAGAACTCAGTTCTGTGAATTCCATTCCAACGAGGCCGTTCGCAAACAAAAGGCCTCCAGGTTGGAGGTGAACGGCAGTGGTTTCGGTGGGCGGAAAAGTAACTCTAGAGAGGTTTACGGCTATGAGAAGAAGCAGAAGGCCAACAACTACGACTGGGAAACCAAGTCACACTGGTTCTCATCGCGCTCAATGAGTGCGGCCGACTTGATTGACGGCAAGGACAGGACTCCTGTGGATCGAAAGGAAAAGGCCGAGTTCTTGAAGCGAGGTCTAGAAGCCAAGGAGAGAGAGCGAGACATGATGAAGAAGCTCGGCCAGATTGGCAACGCTGCTGGAAAGGAATACATGCGACACACGGCCAGCGCGGCCGACTCCAGCATCTCCTCGTCCCAGTCCATCCAGGACGAAGCTCCCAAGAAGGATGCCCGGTCCCTCGGCCTCCTGGGCCGCGACGCGGCCATACATCTTAGTCCAGTTAAGCGCAAGCGCGCCGACAGCTCGCAGGCCGGCTCGGTGGCGAGCAGCGGGCAGCGCTCGGCTTTCGGCTGGGGCAGCAGCCTGAAGGACAAGCTGGCCAAGATGAAAGAGGGCGAGAAGCTGCGCAAAGACGAGGCGCCGCCGGTACGCAAGAAGACGCGGTTCGTGACGGACAAGGGAATCCGCGAGGCAGGGAGGGAGAGCTTAGGGAACGATCTCGCTGAGCGGCTGGTCACGCTTGAGGATGACGATGATGATGAATTGATTATTGTAAAATAGGTTTTTGCCGGGCGGGTTGGTCTATGATGTATTGGTGTACTGGAGTTAGGTATTATCATTGCCCTCGGGGGCAAGTATGAGTTACGATGAAGGGGGTCTTGTATAAACCTTCGACTGCAGACACGGTTCATACAGCTGCGTGGAGAGAAACCTGCGACATTTTTACGATCTATCAAAGTTCTGTACCGCTTCGCTATACAAAAGGATGAGATATGAGTGTTGACAAATGACGCCGTTCGGATAGCACCGAAGCATGAAGCTTGAAGCATGGTCAACATCATGGAATACAACAGAATCCAACGTCCCATTTCTCTCCCAAATCCCGAAATCACCAGCAAAACACATACCGCGCTCTACGCCGCGGCCTAGCAAGAGTCTCCATCCCGGGCCAAAGGCTCAGTCTCCCAAAACGCAGACAAGCTGAATATGCCGCACTGCATATGGATGATCTCCACGACTCCAGCGTGGGGGTTGACGCAGCCGGCTTCACTTCAACGCCCGATCGATGACCTGCATGTATGCACGTCGGTTTCGCAGACTGTGCAGAGTCATCCGACCAGGTCGCGCAGCAACTGTATCTACCCCAGACTCGTGAGGGCGATCCTCCCCGGCCCGGGGTGCTGCAGATGCAGGCCATCGATGAAGCGGAGATGCAAGGCAGGCAAGTCAGCAGATGAACTCTTACGTTGACGGAGCTGACCGGTGAATTGAGTGAGGAGGTTGTGAAGCAGGGACACACTCTACTCGCAAATGGAAAAAAAATGCTCATCTCCTTTGGAACGCTGATGGTCGTCCCTTTTGAGGTGCTCCGGGCACAACCACGAACAATGGTATGAAATCATACGGAACAGGCTTGCCGGATGTTCTGGTCGCCGGCGCGCGCAGCCTCGTGGAAGTCGGTGTTGCCCTGGCATTTTCGATGAGCTAGAAGGGGTTGATACGCTCAGTGATACTTGAAGGTGATCCTGGGACGACCGTTGCAATTTGGCCGCGAGTAACTCCGAAATGATGTTTCCATCACGGCAACCAGCCCATCTAGCGAGCCCAGTCTCGTAAGTGTATGGAGAACCAAGTCACCGGTGCCTGGGTCGACTGCTTGAACATATGCGAGCGGGCTGTGATGCCTGAGTGGATGAAAACCGTGTCATCCAAAAGCCTCTCGGTCAGAACTACATATTTCTGGGGGTAGGTTTCGAGCGTCATTTAGGATCTCTAGTATCACATCTGAGATAACATTGCCGACGTCTGGTACGGCGAGATCATCAATCTCGGCTTCGGTGAATCGGTACGGGAGCTTCGAGCTGTACATCGTAGTAGGGCCTACCATCGTTACGGGCTGCCACAGCCAAGAGGTTACTAGCGATAGGTGAACAATGCGTTACACTGTTGATGCTCGATAGACTGACTCGTAAATGAAGGGGTGGAAATATGGAAAACACAGGACGAGGAATGTCTGAGGGGAAATCGAGGTGGTACTGGGCCGAGGTGCTTCACGTGGTGTGATTCTTACTTGACTGTAAGGTAAAACATGACACTGCATACCTAGGTAAGGTAGTTAGGAGTGTCTGAACTTGACTCAATACTACGTTGTCACATAGTTTGTAATCAAGACTCCAAGATGCTACTTGTGCTCGAGCGGGAACCATTACAAAGTCATTGCTCTATGGACTTCTTGCCAGTCGCAAGATGACAGCTGGGGCTTAGGGTTGTTGAAGCTGCAAAGATATAATGAGTTGACTTTATAACTTGACATGTATTCCATATAAAATGGGATTCAGAGCAGCCAATCTCAACATTGTTTCGGCCTGAGGGTCGGAGTTGTAGCCCGAAATCCTCGGATGGGCCCCCACGTTCGTTATGAGGCCGCGACTTACACGGGCTGGAGGCGATGGGGGGCCTCAACTACCTGCTGAAGGGGCGGAATGGAGAGTGTAAGCGTGTATTATTCTCTACGCACTCGACATAGAGCTGAAGAAAAACAACGGCGTCATCCACTAGGTGGGAAAGAAAAATGTATGTTGGTGGGCGGTGTTGAACAAGGAGGCGAGTTCCATTGTCATGCTGAAAACCCCTCGTATGAGTCCATGGATGTCAAATTTAGCTGTAGCCTGTGTAACGTGCAGCAGACTCCTGTCGACGACGGTCCATGGACCATGCCTCCCTTATTACCCCATCGAAATCCATTCAGCTCGCAGACTGCAACGCTGCATTGATGCTCCATGTGCCTGATGACCAGCTGCAGTTTTGGGAAAGCGGATTATTGGTGGTAAACTGAGCTTACTTTGGAGCACGCGTCTTCGTTGGCCGCCACCATAGGATCACTCCCATTTACTTTCCCAGGCCATGCACTACAAGAGCTGGGCTGTCATCTGATGATCTATGAGGACGGGCAAGTTCACGTTGATTGGTGAAGGCAAACTAGTAGCCCAGGTAGTGATTGTGATTTATTAAAAGTGTATAAGTAAGTGTTGGACATGGAGAAGAAGTCGGGCAGCAATCCGAGCCTCATGGGTCTGCAAGTGACCTGTAGCTTGGCCGGTCTGACCAATGTTTGCCAAGGAGAAGGCAGCTGCATGATCCTGCGAGGTCTGCGAATATGATGCCGAAACAAGCTACCAAAAACGAAGGAGGCTCAACAAAGACATCGATCCAAGGTATACTGATGAACATGCCGCCCGTCAGCTTGCGAGCAGCCCCAAGGGCTTATTCTGATTCAGGACTGGCCATGATGACGTTTCAGTGACGACACCGTCCTAGCTACTGCACGCCTCAAAGACAAGCGATGCGGATGTTGGACGGTCATGTTGGTCGCTCTGCGAAGTAGGTACACATACTGTTTGAAGAGGCATTTCTTTATCTCCCGTCACCATGGCATTTGTCAAGTGGGGAGCGTCAACTCTCCAAACCACGAATGCGAAGAAATCCCGGTTGCCATTCTCCATCTCGTGATCACATGCAGCCTCTGATCCTAGCACATACGCCCCAGCTCACGTCTACACGTGCTGTAGGCGCAGCTCTTTCGCCTTGGTGTTGAGACGTCTCCCAACTTGCAAACTCCAATAAGCCAGTGACGGAAGGTTCCCCTCACTTCCAGGTTATCAAAAAGGTACAGTACGAATAGTCTCCGGCTATAATGGAAGGGGCCCGGCCAACCGCCCCCTGTCACGCCCGCTAAGGTACAAAACCCCCACGCCCTAAAATATTAACTCTGGTGCCCTAGCCTCCGAGCCGTTTTCGACGACAACCTCAACCCCAGATTTTCCAATGCATCTCAAAGGCGAAAAAGTCTCTCTTCCAAGAGGATCAACGCTTGTGCACTGTGTCGTGGCACTGTCGCATTGCTGACGCTCGCCAGCAAACCCGTTGCAACTCCGACGCAGCCTGGCGGAGTGAGTCCTCTGTCCTCACCAATCTCAGCCGCTGCCATCGTCTTGGCCGGCTTGCTATGGATCCAGTCACAGCTGCGTCGCTGATGTGCTGCTGATGATGATGCGTGTGGTTCAATGTTCTTGGGGCTAACGCGATACAATCATCGGAAAGAGGCGGCGTCGGGTTTGCTGACACCAACGCGTGCAAGTAGACGTTGGCCTCAGCTTGGGCGTGGACGCGGACGTAGACGCGCAATATGCGGATGCCACTATAGCACCAGGTACTCCTCCAACGCCACTGGATCACGATGGGGCGTGTAGACGGGTCGAGGTAAGCAATTAGGGAGAACGGATTCATCATCAAGCGATGCTTGATTCTTCTTAAGGAGCAGACTCTGCTCCCTTTCCCCCAGCCTTGTTCGTTTACAATATCGAGATCCCAAACCAAACTCTTGCAACTCCCATATTTCTTACATCATACATCCCAAAGTACCTTCTCGTCTTATTCCCTAAGATATCCATCCATACATCGCCTTAGAAACTCAACCTCCCACTGCGCTGTCTCACATAAAGATATCACAAGCCGGGACTCCGGGACTATATTGAGACTCTATCTGAGGCGTTTCCTCCCCCTTCCGAGCCATCTGTCGTGTTCTCGAGCCACGCCAGTGTTACCATGTCCCCTCACAGCGACGAGCCCTCTCCCGCCGAATCCTTCACGGGAGGCTTCTACGGATCGACACATTGGACGTCTCCTGCGTCAAGGCCCGGCCACTTCACCCCAACCGACTCTCAGACATCGCTCGATAACTCCGCCGACAACTCATCGTTAATAGATGTCGAGCCCCTCGTGTCTCGGCCCCTGGTTCCTGGCGTCTACGTTCCCACCGTGTGCTTCTTCACCCCAGAAGCAGAAGAAATCGACACCGCCGCCATCGCCCAGCATGCCGTGCGACTGGCGCGGGCTGGTGTGACCGGTCTGGCTACCCAGGGCTCCAACGGAGAGGCCGTCCACCTGACGCACACCGAGCGGCAGCTCGTCACCGCCACTACCAGGGCCGCCCTGGACGAGGACGGCTTCGACCGCATGCCCCTGATCGTCGGCTGCGGGAGCCAGAGCACCCGCGAGACAGTCCAGTACTGTCGGGAGGCGTGGGAGGCTGGCGGCGACTACGCCCTTGTGCTGCCCCCGTCCTACTATGCCACGTTGTTCGCCCCGTCCTCGGAAACCATCCGAGAATACTTTACAACCGTGGCGGACAAGTCTCCCATCCCCATCATCATCTACAACTATCCTGGAGGCGCGGGCGGCTTGGACCTCTCCTCCGACATCATCGTCCACCTCGTTGCCCATCCGAACATCGCAGGCGTCAAGCTGACTTGTGGAAACACGGGAAAGCTCAACCGCGTGGCCGCGGCCACTCGGAAGCTGTCTAAGAGACATGACCCCGCGAACCCAGAGTTTCTCGTCCTGGCAGGGTCAGCCGACTTTCTAGTCCAGTCTCTTGCCGGCGGTGGCCACGGCATTCTCGCGGGCCTGGCCAACATCGCCCCCAAGGCTTGCATCAAGACCATGGAGCTCTACCAGCACGATAAGATGTCCGAGGCGCAGGCCATGCAGGAGATCGTATCGCAGGGCGACTGGACCGCCATCCAAAGCGGTGTCATCGGCGTCAAGGCCGGAATGGAGGCCTGGCTGGGGTACGGAGGCAACGCCCGGAGCCCGCTGCCGAAGCCCACGCCGGAGCAAGCCAGGGAATGGAAAGAAGGCTTCCGCGAACTGGTCTCATTGGAGAAGTCTCTGTGAGCTGGCAAGTTGGCGCTTTGCCGTCGCAGGTTGCCATGGGTTGAATTTTGCGCAGGAGTCGGGACGGGCATTGGGACGTTGGCTGGTTAGCTGTTCGTGGTACGAAAATAACGGCGTTCTGGGCTTGGAACTTTTGCATATTGGGATGATCATGGCTAGTTTTGCTAGCCATTACTGAGTAGTATGATGGTGATGATGGTGATTGATGAATACGAAGTTGTGTGATGTGCAGGTACTAACTTGGTATGCGGCTAGTTATCACTCTGGCACGAAAAAGGGGAACGACAACGGATTTTTTTGTACTATGCCAAAATGTCGATGAGCCTATGTCAGATGTGTACCGTACTTTGTTTTCATTGATATCCCTAGTCATCCCTGTCTGCGCCACACCATCATCCATATTGAAATACCGATCACGAACATTCGGCGATCCTGCAACAGGTCATCTCATCAGGGGGCTAGTTTACCTCCACTTCAAATCTCCAGGAAGTATGAGTGTCTTGGAAGCAAGTTTCCGGTCCGCTCGTTATCCAGAATACATGCCCTTCCCACTCATTGTAATATGACTATCCTGGGAGGATTGATGGTCACGAAGTAGCCTGGGTATCCTAAAGGCTCCGTTTCCGGTGGTTCAACAAGCTCGGGCGATTTTCAGCCCCAGCCTCAACTTCAATAGTAGGATCTCATGCATATCTTCATTTCCTAAGGTTTGGCAGGCAAGGCCCGGTGGAGGATGTGACTATCTCCATTTATGGAGGAATCAGTGTGACGATTTGGTATGTATGCGAACACAGATCCATTATAAAGGTAGCCACCCTGGTTATTTAGCCATGTACCTCCAGCACTTCAAGAAGTAGAAACTCGCCGCTCTTAAAAGCTATTTAGTAACTATGTGATTGCATTACCACAATAACGGAGTGTCGTAGAAATAATTATTCGTTGACATTGACGATTGTCCTATTGAAGTTGAAGCTGAGAAACGATGGCTTACATCTCAGAGTTTAAACTTGATCAGTTTCACAGCACAGTGATGGAGCATCTCCACAGTACACGTGTAGTATTTTTATGATTTTGACGTCGGTTTGATCTTCTTATGCGTGACTGCGTCTACGTAGGTTCAACATGTACTCGTCTGCGGAATGGCCGCTGGGTCTCGATGGTGTGCTACGGCTTGGGTGACCATCATAATGAAGCATCAATCACACTCTGGTCTCCGGCTTAAGCAACAGGCTATAGACTCGGCATCGGCTATTGGACAGCTTGCTACTCTTTCTAAGCTTGTTACAGGTACGCTGGCTACTTCCCTTCTTCTTGGATCCTCCTTTTGTTTCCAATTTCCCACATGATCAGCAAAACCAAACCATCGAAGCCACCTCTACATCTACAACGCCTCCATCCCATCTTGCATGCCTCAACGGGGGCGGTGAGAAACACGAGCCGCCGGCCCGAACCAAGCACTGGTGTTCATGCCATGTACGACAGTCACCCGCAGCGGACGGTTCCACGCTTAACAGCCGCCGCAATGCTCTAGAGAACAGGCCAGTGTGACAAACACGCAGAGTCAATCAATTGCCTGTCCATTAAACAGGTAATGACCTCACCAACCCGCCTCGTCCACGCACACGGCGGCGGTTCACCTGTCGAAAGGAGCCTTTGCGCTGCGTGGCCACGAGAACGGCGACTGCGGGTGTTATGCGGCTTCACTGCAGCTTGCCGAAGGACACCCAGATCAAGACAAGCCCAACTCCTCCGTGCAAGCATGAACCTCACCGAGCTCGCAAGTCTGTTACTAAAATAGGAGAATGAAGGCCTTGGAAGACGGCCTCCATGCCCTCGTACCCAGCATGCCCCGACACCCATGCCCGACGCAACGGCCTTTGGAAAAGCCCTATCCTCTTCAACCACTGTCTCGTTCAGTTTTCGTCGTTAGCAAGGAACTTGTCCTACAGCCCATCCTTCACTGCTGGAACTCACCGCCTACGCTGATCCTACGAGACGGTACTGCCTCTAGGGGGCGTTGACAACTCCTCTGGGGATATCGCATCTTCAGTCGCGCAACCATGACAGCATGACGAGGGCCACGCGCGCGAGCGAGGACATGGCAATGTGGCGTTACGAGAAAAAGATACAAGTACGCATGCTTGTGATGGTCCCAGTGACCCGGGCTCGCGGCGGTGCCCTTGCGGCCGAGGAATGATTGACTGAAGCGGGATTTGTATAACTCGCAGCATCACCCCAAACTTTCTTTGATTCCGTTCTACCAGTAGCACAGAATACCCGTTGACTTGTGCGCGGCACCTTTCGTATCCCATAGAACTGGCAATATGCTGTTGCGCCTTGCGTTCGCACTCTTGGCGTTCCGCGCAGTGGTCGATGTCACCGCGAGCGAGCCGTATCCCATCACAGGAGTCCCAGTCGACTCACGAAGCGGCTCGGTGCCGCTGAGGCAGAACATCAACGATTTACAAGCTGCCGGGGGAGCGCAATGGTATGAGCTCGATGTTGTTGGGGTGCCTTCTTACTAACTTTTGCTAGGGATCTATACATACGGGCCCTCAAAGCCATGTACGATGCAGATTCAGGAGACTTATTATCATTCTTCCAAGTTGCAGGTATGCGACCCCAGTGAATACAGTATTTCGGTTTTGACTGACCAACTGTTCAGGAATTCACGGGAAACCATATGTCGAGTGGAACGGTGCCGGGGAGAAGACCTCAAATGGATGGCAAGGGTACTGTCCACATGGTGTAAGCGGCCTTACCACTGGTGAAGCAAGATGGGCTTTGCTGATTATGCTAGGAAAAACTGTTTCTACCGTGGCATCGACCCTTCATATTACTCTACGAGGTAAAAGCCCTCTCCTCAGGCGTAGGAGGATTTTCTAACCCCAAGCAGCAAGTGTTAGTCGAGCACGCAAATCGCCTCGCTCTGGAGTATCCCCAACGATATCGATATCAGTACACTCAAGCCGCGCAAACACTCAGAGCGCCGTATTGGGACTGGGCTGCCTCGCCTTTTGTTCCACCGGTAACAGCCTCCCCGACTGTGAGAGTCAACGTGCCGAACGGACAGGTTCTGGAAGAGATGGAGATCGACAACCCTCTAGCAACATTTAAGTTTCCACAGGCGGCTTTGGACGGGGCTTACGGCACATTTGACGACCCGCAGAAACGGACGCAGATATTCAGGTGTCCATCCCCAGAGAGTTATCCCGGCTCAGCGAACAGCCGCATCAGTAAGAGACCGTATAAACAGTGGCTGGTGAGTGTTGCTGCAACTTGGATGTGGTGGTTCGTTGCTGATGAAGCTAGTATGATACATTTACTCACTCAGAGACCTTCTCCGAGTTTGCCTCGACTGGCGACGGCGGAGCCAGCTTAGAGCAAATCCATAACGGGATTCACTGGGACGGCGCATGTGGTGGCCAATTCCTCGCAGCCGAATTCTCGGCTTTTGACCCGTTGTTGTAGGCCCGACCCTTTGCCCCTTTACCACACCTGGGACTAACAGAACGACAGCATGCTTCATCACTGCAACATGGACCGGCTGTGGGCGTACTGGCAAGCCATGAGACCCGACGAATCCATCTTCAACACCACGTATCCAGGCGGGGCGCGCTTCTCAACCCCCCGAGGCACCATGATCACGACCGAGTCACCCCTGAAGCCCTTCTTCACCACCGCCGGACCCTTCCATACCACCAAGTCAGTGAGCGACATTCAGGGCCTCGGATACTCGTACCAGGGACTGGAGTACTGGGCCAAGTCGGGCGAGCAGATGAAGCAGGAAGCCACGCGGTTGATCAACAGGATGTACTCGGCCAACGGGACGGCGTCGGCCCGCCTGATGAAGCGTGGCGGGGAGACGACGCGGTATTTTGCCCGGGTGCAGGTCGATGTCACTCACCTGCAGCGACCGTGCTCGGTGAATCTCTACGTCGATGGTAAGATGGTGGGTAGTCTTGTGGTGATGCAGCAGCCGGAAACGGGGATTGTCCATGGAGGCTTCTCGCTCGACGAAGCGACCGAGCCAACTCAGCTACGAGGCTTTACAGCCGACAAAGTCGTAGCCTCCATCGAGTCAGGTCTCGAAATCGAGATTCGCAAGGTACGTGTCCCCCCGATTAGGACAAGAAGCGACGAACGGTAATTCCAACCCTTGACAATTATAGCTTGACGGGACGGAAATCCCCATCGACTCGGTGCCGAGCCTGAAGCTCCAGCTTGAGGACGTGCCCGTCACGCCGGCGGCATCCGAGAACGAGCTTCCTCAGTACGGGACGGCTCGGCGACGGCCGGCCAAGGCGGTTGCGAGGGGAGGGCCCGTGGATTCGTGAGCCTGACTCTGTGGGAGGTTTGACGGTGCGAGATGGGCAGGCAGACGAGCACTATCCGTGGGAGACCGGCGGTAATTCCAGCAAGGTAGATAGGGACCGAGGAGCATACGACGGCGATGAGTCGGCTAAATAGTTGGGGGAACTTTAATAATACGCGAAATACGGGTTGTGATGTTACTTTCAAGTTCTCGTACACGACCTTCGTAACGTGGGTTGGAATCGCTGGCGAGTAGTAGATGCGAAAGACGCGGTAAAGGTAGCCACGCATAGGTAAGAAAATGGTACGCAATGCTGCCAGGCTGCTACTCAAATGAGAGACATGTTTCGCAGCAACGGTCATTCAGATCTTGTGCATGTGTCTCCTGAGCTCGGGCAGTGCTGGCGAGGATGTATGTCGAGAGATCATATTCCCCTTCCACCTCCAGAGCCTGCGATAAATCCAGATGTATCTAGAACAAACAGTTCCTATCGAGATCAATGAATAGGATGCAAATGTATGTTGGGATATACTTTGGCAAATAATATGTGATGCGAAATTTGACTTTCACCCCAGCAAACGTTCGCCACTGGATCAAGAAACAGGCAATCCTGAACTTTTCTTAGACATTACCATCCTCTTAGGCCTCTTACAACCTCTTTGACCCTTTTAAGCTCGTTCATTACTGAGATAGTGATTCTGTATTCGTGTTGCTCAATCATGGCCTCGGTACCGGGACCGCATACTGGCATTCTCCGCGAGGAGAATATTGCTCTTCGACAAATCCTGGGTTATCGCCTGGAGACCCTTCACGCCTCGCCATACAGCCCACCCCAGATTGGACAACATCTGCCCGGTACTTTCATCAAAGACGTTTTACTCGTGTCTATCGATGTTGACACAGGAGGAGGCTACGAAGTCATCTCCCCTGGCCAGAGTTTCCATATTGGCGTGTCAGTCCTTGACACTCGGTGTCTTACGCGGAAGCCGGATGATCCTCGTGATGCCATCACGTCTTACCAGTTTATCAACAGCGATTCACGTCCGTGCAAGCGGGCCGCAAAGAACTTTCTCTTTGGGGAGACAAAACTGGCCACTCTTCCTGACTTCGCATCACGAATTGGCTTATATACAAAGGACCGCGACTACGTTTTGGTCGGGCATGGAATCAAGGAGGATATCAAGGTTCTCAACAATATCGACCCGGACATCGTGGGCCGAGCGTCCTACGTGTTGGACACAGTCAAGGCTGCGCAGTTTCCTCTGCAGCTGTCCTATCGTTACAGCATCGAGAAGCTGCTCGACGAGTTTGGTATCCAGTATGCGAAACTCCATGCGGCCGGGAACGACGCCCACTTTGCTCTCAAAGCTTTGCTGATGATTGCTGTGCGCGATGCTCAGATGGTACCGGAGACTACAACGCCTGGCGGCGAAGAATTGATTCGTTACCTCGACGCTATTGCACATGCCCCGTGCGATTTGCCCGTGTGGACTGACACGCCGCCAGTCACTTCTACACCAACAAACCCGAAGATCAAATTAGGTGTGAGAGCAAAGAGTCGACTACGTGCGGCAAGAAAGGCTACCAGACGGGCATTTCGGGAGTTGCCTCACGCTGACGACTCGGCGACTCAACATAGCGAGGATGATCAGCAGGGAACGTTCGGTGGATTTTAGCCTACCCCGGAGACACTATTCAACTGTCTTCACAACGATAGTTTCTCGCCAACTCTGGGTAATTAATATATATGGCACTTACACGCTCTCAATGGGGACCACCAATTAGGGATAGTTTCGATGACTTTAACCCCTAATTTCGCGTACCAAAACGAAGACAAGAAGACACTGCAGTCAACAATCAACTATACCAAGTACTTTGTACCCCGTCCCTGATCCTTCACCCGTCGGATCGTTCCTGGACCCAAGATCCCTGCCGCATCAAACCTCGTCCAATGCCATGCCACTATCATGCCCGCTCTGCCACCGACTCCTTGAGTCCTACTGTATCGTGTATGTACATACCGGGAACAGTAGTCTATTGGTGACACATGACGTGGGCGTGGCGCAGACTCCTGCGGGCGCGCTGGCTTGCTGGCAAGGCGAAGCCACGCCCACGCTCCTCTTCGCGCTTGGGAAGCGGTAAGCAAACAGGCAAGCCCTACCAAGATGGCGTCCCAGATGCCTACCTTACTGGACGAATACGTGCCCAACAGCGAATCCTGTTTTCCGTCTGCCGAGCCCTTTTCTCTTCTCTTCTTCTTGCCTTATTACTTATATCATGAGACTGAGAGGCAGCTACATGATCAATTCAAACCCTTGTCGCCCCGTCCCAAAGCTCACAGTCATCCCGTGACGCCTGCTTCAGTGCTATTACATGCCCGCCATCAGAATCGCCCGCATGGTCACCAGCCAAAACACCACCGAGTCGAAACATCACCTCAAGTCGCCCAAGATTAGGATCAATGGACCGCCCAGCTGGCCTCGCCACCCCTAGTGGCCAGAATCTCAAACCTGCCAGGCGGAAGCTCCAGAAATGCGACCCAAAGCTCAAAGGCCGTACGGCCAAACGCGGGTCCGCCGACTCTTCAGCCAGCAACTCCGTCGAGCCTGTCGTCATGTCTCCAACTACTCGGAATATGGGAGCCTTCCCACACAGCCCCAGGCCGACACCCCCGGACCTGAGTGACTCAAAATGGAAGCTTTATGTCGAGAACAGGCCTTGGACAAGTCCCGCGCCGCAACCGGAGCCCAAGGTCTCTGGAGAATCTCAGCATCGACTCATCCCAGAATTCTCACATCTCAACATTCAAGATCCCGCTGCTCGACCGTCTCTGGATAGCTCGTCCATGCCGTCTCCAGCTTCTTCAACTTCGACCGTATCAGCTAGGCGACGTCAGGCCAAAACTCCGGTCTTCAGGATTGGGCAATTGGAGAGCCCGATTCTTGGACAGGATGTTGAACCACTAGCCAAGACATCTAACGTTGAACTCATTGCAGAGCAGTACCAGGCATTGCTTGAGTCGAATGTCACCACAGACGACGAAGCTACTCATGTCGAGTCTCGGTCGCGACCACATCACGCACCAGAGTTACTCGAAGTGCTCCAGAGCTCCCTAAGACGGAAGAGCCCCGTAACCGCCCGACCAGACACTCTCCCACCTTCTCCACAAGCAACCAATCCACCAGCCCAATTACCTCCTCAGTTGCCGTCACAAGACAGCGGCGAGCTGGTGGCTTTCGAGGAGGACGCCATATACTTCAAACCCATCTCGTTCGATCCCGAACCATCTCCTCCACTGCGTCATCAAAGTTTCGACCCCGAGACGCCATCGCCATCTTCCCACGACAGCCTCAGCCTCCAGATCTGTCTCGACCTCCTCACAAGAGAGCTCTCATCAGCCGTCGCGAACCGACCCCAACGAGGCGGGCATGGCACCGCAGCTCTCCAAATTTGGGTCATGATCGAGGCCTACGAGCGATTGCGAGAGCAGGTTTCGAAGATGAGCCTTCACAACCGCGAGCTGGAAAGCGTGGGCCTCATGTTTAAGTCTTGGCTGAGCGCGCTGTATTCTATACATACCTCGTTGACGGGTGGCGCCCTTCCCAGCGAGAGCGAGTATGATGGTCTGGAAGAGGACTTGGATTAGTATCATGCACTGATACTTATTATATGGTTGTATTATTTGACGATCCGTTACGTGGACATGGGTTTGGTATTGAAACTGGCGTTTTTAACTTGCCGGCCGGGTATTGACAAGGCTTGTATGACATTTAAAAGATATCCAAGTAGGTAGGTGGAAGAGTCCATGTAAAACAGCCCTGCTGCATGGCTCTTTGGGCCATATATATTAGACGTGAGTACGAAAATGATTAGAATATTCATTTCGCTATGTTAGGCGTGGTTTCGAGGACTGCCTTGAAGACCGAGGGCAGATTAATCGTATTTCTTAGGCCTTGGACATTGGCATGTGTGTAACGTATGGAGTTTTATTTCGCCCGCGATGTGAGATGCCAACGTACAATGAACATGAGGATCAAAACTTTTGTGTTGAGATATGTAATACCAGGTAAATGCCAGCTGATCAAACAATACAATAATGAAACTGAGTTGAATGATGTTTGCGCAATGAGTCGACTTACACAGTTACACTGACAGGGCGCAAACTCCAGACCCCACCAAGACTCGAGCTTCATCAGTCTCGCTTGCACGTGCGTCATTGTTCACGCTTCAACACCATGGGCGTGAACTCCAACCACACCCAAAACCTCCAACTGCAGACGCACCAAGTACACCCACGGTGACCATGGACGACGACTACGGCGCTGACGCCGATCTCCTCGCGGCAATGGCTGCC
>JAANBC010000455.1:0-25974 GCA_014621405.1 Stylonectria norvegica | reverse complement strand
TGTCTCACTTTGCTGATGCTTACACGGATCTTGTGTATACTAGCGCTTATTGAGTTGCATTTGTACTATCAGCGCATACTGGTACAGGGTATTTTGTTCGGGACCTGCCCTATTGGCGTAGATCTCGATGGCAGCATTTGAAACGTATACATAGATGACTGCGTCAGGCTTGTTGATCTAGCAGGGCTGTTGGATATTACTCGAAGTGGGCACGGTACTATGCATGGATAACGATCCGCTTACTATTTCCAGACGCGCCGTGCTAAGAAAGTGTTTGTACGTACTTTGGACACCTGTTCGGCATCCGACTAGGATGGCAGGGCTAGCCTTGTGGACCATAATTGACTCAGTCTTTGTCATATGCAGTCCAGGCTGTGAGACCCCACCATGCCTTCCCCGGTTCCCAGAATACCTCGGCAGCTGACAATGGAACTAATGTATGAGAGTTCCTTGGCTTACAGTAACTGAAAATCTGGATCATCTGGTGCCACGAAACGTTCTTGGTGGTACACAAGCCATTCTGCACGCGCGGCTTGCGAGCAAATTCATACCTAGTCATGCAATCTGCCCACGGTCTAGGAGGTAGGCGAATTTATAAGGGATCTATCTGATATAAAGTTATCAGGTCTAGCTTAAGAAATGTACCCAGTAATCGACTGCTCAGATATGTGTTGGTCAACAGTGCGGGGTGGTGGCTTTAAAACTCACCCAGACCTTTATATATGATGCTTATCAGGCTCTTGGCTACCTGCTGTCAATCGATCCATGTTCAAATTTCTTAGACATTTCTTCTCTCTCTCTAGTATTGTCAACTATACAGTAATGGTTGGACACTTGTTTTATACTTGAGTATCCATCTTCAATATGGCCAAGTCCGAAGGCCGGATCGCCGTCATTGGGATGGCATGTCGCCTCCCAGGCGGCGCGGACAGTCCAGAAAACCTGTGGTCGTTGCTGGCTGAGGGCAGAGACGGACGGAAAGAGGTGCCTGAGGACCGGTGGGACTGGAAATCCTTCTACAGCAAGAACCCTGACGCAAAAGACTCGACGAATTTCAGCCACGCCTACTTTTTGGACGAGGACGTCTCAGCATTTGACGCAGGATTCTTCAACATCCCCGGCGTCGAAGCCGAGACCATTGACCCGCAGCAGAGAGTTTTACTCGAGGTAACTTACGAGGCACTCGAGAATGCAGGTCTGCCTATCGAACGCATGCGTGGTTCCGACACCTCAGTGCACATGGCAATGTTTGCAAGAGATTACGACAGAATGGGGTATAGAGATATGGCTGAGGTTGATATGAATCATATCATCGGTTCTGGAGAGGCCATTCTGGCCAACAGAATTTCCTATGTCTTGGATCTGAAGGGAAGTTCGAATACCTTGGACACTGGATGTGTGAGTACTTGGCAGAACATTCACCAGACTTGTGGTCCAGTTCCTTTGCTGACCAGGTGCAACACATGACAGTCTGGTGGCCTTATGGCCCTGCACCAAGCCTGTCAAACACTGCGAGCAGACGAGGCTACAGTGGCTCTGGCTGGGGCCAGCCAACTACTGCTGAGCCCCGATCAATCCGCCGTTATGTCGTAAGTGATCAATTATCGAATCAATACCTGCAGCCGGACTGACCACCATGGCTAGGAAACTTACTAATAAAGACGGGAGATGCTACACCTTCGACGACCGTGGTGCTGGTTACGCTCGAGGCGAAGGCATTGGTGTTCTAGTGCTGAAGCGCCTTGAAAGAGCTGTGGCAGACGGTGATTTTATTCACGCAGTCATGGTGGAATCAGGAGCTGGCCATGATGGCAAAACGGCTGGCATTTTCTTGCCAAACGGTGACGCACAGGAGGCCTTGACTCGCTCCGTCTACGCCAAGGCTGGTCTTGACCCTCGTGAGACGTTGTTTGTCGAGAGTCATGGGACGGGAACTGTGGCGGGCGACAGTGCCGAGGTTGGTTCCATCGGCAGGGTGTTTGGACGTGAAGCCGGACGAGTTTCCGACTTGCCGATTGGCAGCATCAAGACCAATATCGGACATCTAGAGGCAGCCAGTGGCATGGCGAGTGCGATCAAAGCCATCATGGTTCTCAAAAAGAACCAGATCCCCCCGCAGCTCAACTTCATTCACGAGAAGTCATCGCTTCGTCTTAAGGAGAGAGGACTCAAGGTGCCACTTCAACTGACCACGCTCACGCCACAGGGACACTCGGGGCCCAGGCGGGTATCTGTCAATAGTTTTGGCTATGGCGGATCAAACGTGCATGCCATTCTTGAGGCATTTGATTCTGAGGTCCCGGCTGTCCGTGGGCATGTCAATGGCAGTAGCAACGGCAATTGCAACGGCCACGCCCATAATCACGAACACGAGGCCGAAGTAAAGAAGCTCGTAGTCTTGTCAGCAAACTCGGAGTCATCTCTTCGCGGTGTGGTTTCCAACCTACGAGAATGGCTCGCATCCGACGAAGGCAAGACGGTCTCGTTCGCCGACCTGATCTATACTCTGAATACCCGCAGGTCGAAGCTACGATGGCGATGCAGCGTCGTATCGAGCAGTATATTGGAACTCCAAGAGGCACTTGGAGACCCCACACTACGCCCATTGAAGTCAGTGCGTGACGTCGCATTATCCTTCGTCTTTACAGGTCAAGGTGCCCAGTGGTTTGCCATGGGGCGGGAGCTGCTTATAGGCTCCGACTCTCTCGAGTTTGCATCTTCCATAGCACTTTGCAGCCAGACCATAAAGGCACTGGGATGTGAATGGGATCTTGTCGAGGAGCTCTCCCGGGATAAGGAGTCGTCGCGGCTCGGGGAAGCAAGGTTCGCCCAGCCAATGACGACAGCAGTTCAAATTGCCCTCGTTGACCTGCTCGCCGCAACCTACGGCATCTATCCCCAGGCCGTGTGCGGCCACAGCTCGGGAGAAATCGCAGCCGCCTATGCGGCGGGGATCTTGACGAGAGAGGCCGCTATGCGAGTTGCTTACACCAGAGGCGTCTGCTCTGCCACGGCCAAGACCCTGAACGCAAGGCCGGGGGGGATGTTGGCCGTTGGAGAGGGAGAAGATGCTATCAAGAAGCGTATCAAGCTGCTCGACAGCCGAAATAGCGGTAGCAAGGTGGTGGTGGCCTGTGTCAACAGCCCCGAGAGCACCACAGTCTCCGGAGACTTGGAGGCTGTGCTGGAACTCGAGACGGCGCTGGGCAAGGCATCGGTTTTCAATAGAAGACTGATGGTTGACACGGCTTATCACTCTCACCACATGCACGTGGTAGCACCGGCATATCTTTCGGCCCTGGACGGGTTAACTCACGGTACCCCACGAGAAGACGTGGCTTTCTTTTCATCTGTCACAGGCGCCCGAAAACTATCTGGCTTTGGGCCGAAGTACTGGGCGTCCAACTTGGTGTCTCAAGTTAAGTTCGGTGCCGCTGCGCAATTAGTCGCACAGCACCTGTCCAACTTGTATTCCACCACAGCCAGCAACTTGTTGATCGAAGTCGGCCCTCATGCTGCACTTTCGGGACCCCTGAGACAATCGCTGTCTGACTCCAGCTTCAAGTTAGCATCAAGCGCTTCATTTCAGTACAACTACGTCCCGTGCCTTGTTCGTAACAAGAGCGCGGTAGACACCCTCCTGGCCTTGGTAGCCAAGGTCTTCGAATCCGGCAGTTCGATCCAGCCGGATGCTGGAGAGCGGTTGAAGAGTGCAAGCTCTCGTCGTCGGGTCGTCGGCGATCTTCCATCTTATCCGTGGGATCACACCAAGTATTGGCGCGAATCACGGCTCAGCAAGGGAAACCGCCTACGCCCGTTCCCTCCGCACGATCTTCTCGGCCTCTTTGAAGTGGGTAGTTCGACGTACGAGCCGCGATGGAGGTATCATGTTAGCTTAGCAACCATTCCATGGCTGCGGGATCACGTCATCGAGGGCTTTATCATTTTCCCGGGTGCCGGCTACTTGGTCATGGTCATCGAAGCCATGAAGCAATTGTTCCAACTGCGTAAGACGCCCGGCCGCATTGCAAACATCAACTTCCGTGATGCCATATTTGCCAATCCCGTGGTGATACACGACGATGGGCCCAGACATGGCCAGGAAGTGGAGTTGCAGCTCATCATTAGCCCCTCCCGACAACACGCGACCAGTTCTTGGGAGCATTTCCGCGTCGTTTCCTATGATTCTCTTAACGACTCTTGGATCGACAACTGCAGCGGCCTCGTCTCATGGGATTCGGTTGTTACTGGCGCTGCTCCGTCCCAGGCCGATGAGTTCGTCACCGCCCGAGATGACGGCTTGGGTCACTTGACAAAAGCAGCTGCAGACAGATGGCTGGAGGAGATTCAAGCCGCCAGCCCTACCTCTCTAGATGCGACGGAGACATATCGTCATCTAAAGGCGTCTGGCAATGAATACGGCGAGACCTTTCAGAGTCTGAAGGAGATTTCTGTTGGCAAGGGGTACGCCACCGGCAGAATCGTCATACCAGACATCTCACAACACATGCCCGGAAACTATATGCAGCCACATACCATCCACCCCAGCACCTTTGACTCCATCTTTCAACTGGAACCCGTTTGCTTTCGGCAAGAAGGATATATGGCACCCATCATGCCGACGATGCTGGGAGAGATATCCATAGTAGTCGACATGGACAGCGCCCCGGGCACCGACATAGTGGTGGCTTTCCAGCATTTCCAGCGGACCCCGCGGGATGCTTCGTTCTCCTACTGTGCCTACCAGAAACGGAGCGATGGAACCTATCGTCCGGTGGTCACTGGCACAAATATTTGGACACAGGCTGTCGGGGAGGCAGACCCAGATCATGCCGTCCAGAAGAAGATGACGTACCGCATGGCGTGGAAGCCCGATGTCGATTACATGACACGGAATCACCTTGTTGCTTATGCTTCAAGCGACGAACTCTTCGGTGGCGACCAGAGAAAAAAGATCGGCCAGCCAGCAGAAGCAGATACAGAAGCACAACTGCGTCTGACCGAGATTGTCGCGACAATCTTTATTCGGAAAGCAGTCCAGGCTGCGAGCGACCTAGGAATATCTACGTCTATCAGTCCTCACCTCTCTGCATTACTTAGCTGGATGGTCAAGTGGGACACGACTGAAGCCGGTCGATTATTAGACGGGATTACCCCCGAAGACGAGGTCAATCTCATCGCCCAGAGCAGCAGGTTGAACAATATCGTCGCGGTAGCCCTGGGCCGCGTCGGACCGCATTACATGGATATCTTAACCGGGAAGGCAGACGCTTCGGGGCTTTTCGCCTATGGCGACATTCTTACACGTCTGTACTCCGAACACGCCCTGTTCAATAGTCACTATGCACAGATTGCTGCATATACGCAGGCTCTCGTCCACAAGACTCCACACATTAGCGTACTTGTGGTCGGCGTTGGAACTGGAGGCGCCACAGTGCCGCTCATGGAGGCCCTCGGCGGCTACGAGCAACCACTCATAGCTACATATACCTACACAAACGCGTCCTCTGACCTTCTCGAGCGTGCACGCAGCAGGTTTGGGGAATGGGCCACTTCAATCGACTTCAAAACATTCGACATACTGCGCGATCCTCTCACGCAAGGACTCACTGTCCATAACTTCGATCTGATTGTGGCTCCTATGTTGTCATACGCAGGGGCCCAGATGGACGTGGCGATGGCGCACTTACGGAAGTTGCTGAAGCCGGACGGTCGACTTATACTCATGGAGCTGACAGCGGTTACTGCGGCGCACAACGCCGTCTGTGGCACGCTGGATGGGCCACTCATGAACGTGCCCGATTGGGACATATGTCTGAAGCGTCATGGTTTCAACGGTACGGATCTTGTCATTCCAGCACAAGATGGTTGCCGGGGCGGTGGCAGTACCCTGATTGTGGCTCGGGGTCTACCGGTAACGGCGGGAGTAAGTAATGGCCAAGTTCAAGAGGCGGGCGAGACGGCATTAAGGGCCAAGATATACCTCGGGCACTCTGATGATGCATCCCAGATCGAGTTTGGAGACGCCATGAGCATCGCTATGGGTAACAGCGGCATTCACTGTAGCTATGAGAATTTGGGTACAGGGCCTGCGGACGCACAGGAGCAAGCCCAAGACGCGAATGGCCTCGTGATTGTCATTGACTCGGCCGAGCACCCGCTGTTGATGAATCCTAGCGCAGAGACTTTTGAGCGTATCAAGAGAATTCTGCTCAAGGGTGGAAACATTCTCTGGGTGAGCTTTCAGGTGTTACCGCTGTCTGGCGAAAAGACAGCCCTGAAAAACATGATCAACGGTACGGCTAGGGTGCTCCGACGTGAGAATCCCGGACTGCGGTTGATAACGGTCGACGTTCAAGACCCAGTACAGCCTCGCACAAATGACGGTAGGCTGCAGTCTATCACACAAACGGTAGCAGAGATTGCCAGGCAGTTGTCTTCTTCGGTGGAAGAGTCGCGGCTGGAGCACGAGTACGCCATCAGCGACGGCAAGCTGAGCATCCCAAGAGTCATTCCGGATGATGGTCTTGCCACGCACATCCAGAGTCGCAACAACCCGGAGCAGGCCATGAGCGACGACGCATCTCTGGTGGATAGTCGATTTCTTGACAAGGCTCGGCCCCTGAAATTCGATGTTCGGGTGCCTGGCTTACTCAAAACCATCCGCTTCGTAGATAGCGACGAGATGGTTAACCCGCTTGGCCGGGACGAGGTTCAAGTCGAGGCTCGGGCGTACGGAGTCAACTTCAAGGACGTCCTCGTTACGCTAGGTCAGATGACGCCGGGGACACAGATGACGGGCGAGGTAGCCGGTGTCATCACGGCCGTGGGATCCAATGTGCAAGCGTGGAAGGCCGGTGATAGAGTAACGGCTCTGTTCGTGACACCGTTCGGCAACCAGGTTCGCATCGACAGCAAGAACGTGGTGGCCATCCCCGACTCCATCACCTTTGTCGACGCAGCCTCTATTGCTCTGGTGTTCTTCACCGCGTGGTACAGCCTGTACCACGTCGCTCGGTTAGAGAGGGGCCAGAGTGTCTTAATCCACGCGGGTTCGGGCGGCGTTGGCCAGGCCGCCATACAGCTTGCACTTCTCGCCGGAGCCGAGGTGTTTGCCACGGTTGGCAGCGTCGCAAAGAAAGAGCTGATTCAGGATCAGTATGGCATACCCGACGACCACATCTTCTCCTCGCATTCCGGCGCGTTTAAGAAACAAATTCTTGACGCAACACAGGGCAGCGGTGTCGATGTTGTGCTCAACTCGCTCTCCGGACAGCTTCTCAGAGACAGTTGGGACTGCCTCGCACCGTTCGGCACTTTCTGCGAGATCGGTAAGGCAGACATTCTCGGCCGCGGCCAGCTTAGCATGGCCAAGTTTGACAAGCAAGCGACCTTCGCCGCCGTTGATGCGTTTTACATGCACCAGAAAAGACCCGAGGCAGTGATCCATGGTGTTAGGGACATCTTTACCAAGGTAGATCAAGGCTTGCTGAAGCCTGTTTACCCCGTGACGGCAATGGACATGTCGGAAATTCGCGAAGCCTTCTCTGTTATTGCTGAGAGAAAACACATAGGAAAGTTAGTGCTTGTTGCCAATGAACATACACTTGTGCAAACCCCCAGGCCGAAGGCACCCGTACTGCGGCTGCAACAGGAGGGCACGTATATCATCGGTGGCGGGCTTGGTGATCTCGGCAAGAAGATAGGCCTGTTTCTCGCCGAGAAAGGAGCTGGCCACGTGGTCGCCCTCACCCGCCGCGAAGTCGATGCCGTGTCCCAGCAAGTGGCCGTCGTCGAGATCCAGGAGGCCATCAGCAAGTTGGGCAGCAGTCTCCACATCGTCCAGTGTGACATTGGCGACGACAGCAGCACGCGCGGTGCTACTGAAAGGATGGCCCTTCTTGGCCTACCACCAGTCAGAGGCGTCGTTCAAAGCGCAACGGTCCTCCGGGACCATCCGTTGGAGTTCATGGAGGCTGACGATTGGACAGACTCGGTGAAGCCCAAGATCCAGGGCACGCTGAACATGCACAAGGCCTTTTGTTCGCCGGAGACAACCGAATTCTTTGTAATGCTCTCGTCCGTGTCCAGTATCATCGGTTCAGCCTCACAGAGCAACTACGCGGCAGGGAATGCCTTCCTGGACGCCTTTGCTCACGCCGGGAATCATATTCCGCGTGGCGTCACTAAGTATGCTACTATCAATGTAGGAGCTGTTGAGGGAACCCGCCTGGTTGCCAGCGCACTGGAGCAGGGAAGCGATGTTGCCCACAGCATCGGCTCTGTTTCGTTTCGTGACGTTCTGGCCACACTAGAGTACGCGATGAACCCGGCAGCCCGTATCGACCAACACGTCGTGCAACATCTCATGCATTTCGATCGCGACACGATGGAGAATGCTTTCGGTCAGTCAGCTCTTGATGATCCGCTGTACGACCATATCCCCAGCAAAAGGAGGCAAGGGAGCAAGACGACCAGCAGTGCGGCCGACAGCAAGAAGCAAAGCGTGCTTCAGGCCGTCGAGCAATCCGAGACGATTTCTGCTGCCGAGAACACGGCGAAGCAAGCCTTGCTGGCTAAGTTCACTTCTTTCATCGGCGACGATATTTCAGACGTACCCATCTCGGCTCTAGGGCTGGATTCTCTTGTTACCATCGAACTCAAGAATTGGATCAGACAAACGTTCCGGTCGCAGTTGCAAATCTCCGAGCTCACTGGTGCACAAAGCATGCTTGCATTGGCCAAACTCGTAGTTTCGAGGATGAATCTCAACCTCAATAAGGTCAATGGCACCAGCCCCAACGGTGACCAAGACAGACAAGAAAGCACTGCTTTAAAGAATCGGGCAGATTTGCGGGATGCTGCCCCTGTTACAGATGCCACCTCCAATGGAACGGAAGCTTTGAGCAAGCTCCCCCAGCATGGCCAGAACTGTTGCAGGTTTCAGAAGGAGCTGCCGGTTCAGCCGCTGCCGGATTTGGATGGTGCACTTGACTACTGGCTCGAAGCAAACGAACATCTTTTCAACCCACGACAACTCGAGTCCATTCATCGCGACATACAGACCATTCGTGCCTCGGACAGCCCTGCGCGCCAGATTCTTCAAGACCTGTACAACACGCACGAGCACGATACAACCAACGGCTGGTTTTCCGAAATTGTCACAGATGCTAGATTCCTGTGCAGGAGGGCGCCCGTTGCTCCGTGGACCAGCATCATGGTAGCACAGCGTGACAACCGCGGTAAACGGCACTCCCAGGCTGAGCGGGCCGCCATCATCACTACCGCGGCTGTCTCTTACAGGCGGGCCGTGAGTGCCGGGGAGGTTGAGCCCCTTGAGATCGCTGGGAGGCCCGAGTGCACATGGGGATGGGGATGGTTGTTTAACTCGACACGTGTGCCGCATGTCATATGCGATAAGATGGCAAGCTACACCCCTGACCCCGATCATAAGAACGCCCGAGATCACATTGCTGTGTTGAGGAAAGGCCGTGTCTTCAAAGTGATGCTCCAGGATGAAGACGGGGAGGACGTTCCATTCCAACAGCTTCAGTTGACCTTCGAAGCCATCGTCTCGCGAGTGGAAGGAGATGGTGTATCTTCAGGGTTTTTGACAACTGATGGAAGAGACTGTTGGGCCAAGGTATGCTGAAACCCGACCCAACTTGGCGGCCACCTATGCTAATGTGTGCATTCACAGAACAGAGAGACTCTATCGACGTTGAGTCCCGGCAATGTCGAGTACTTGCACGCCCTCGATTCTGCCATGTTTGTCTTATGCCTAGATGCCGGAAGCCCAGAAACCCCCGAGGAGATCGCACGCCAGGGATACATCGGCGATGGTGCGAACCGCTGGTTCGATAAAGTCCTACAATTTTATGTAAGCGCAAACGGGCGCTCCGGCCTCATCACCGAGCATGGGATTCTCGACGGCACCGCTGCCACTCGCCTTCTAGGATGGATCGCCAAAGCCATGGAGGCTCACGTGGCCGGTGCTTTCAGTCCCAACGGTCAGCTAGACGGCGGTCGTTTTTCTTCCAAGGTGGAGCTGAACGAGGTCATCTTGCAGATGACTCCTGATATTGAAGACCATGCCATAGTCCTCCGAGGAAGATATCGGCAGGCCACCTCCTCGTCGACTTACGTCCGAGAACAGCTCGATGAGTTCGGCACCGACTTTCTTCTGCAATCTCGAGTGCCTGTCAAAGGAGTAATTGACCTGACCTTTCAACTTGCCCTGCGAATGTTCTTCGGCCAGAACATGAATTCCTGGGAACCCACGAGTGGAGCTCTGTTCCACGCTGGCCGCGCCGATGCCATGCAAAGAGCCACGCCTGCGGTCAATGCGTTCTGTGATGCAGCCGTCGGAGCCTATCAAGTTCATGACTATGCAGCCGACCGCGGTACTGCCGCCCCGCTGAGGCACTTCTGCTGGAAGCAACCAAGTCGATGAACGCCGGGATACAGATCCTGCTCACCGGCCGCAGCTCCCAGCGAGTCTTTGAGGTATTGGCTTACTTGTGGCCAACGAACAACGAGAAGGCACCCAAACCTGATTTCTTGAGTGACATGGTTTTCTTTGGCCGCCCGAGCCCGCCTATTTTTGCGCAGACCAACTCTCTGGAGGGCGAGATGACTGTCGATGATTTTGTCCACCTGATGCCCGACACGGATGGGTTCTGGTCCTTTATAAGTCCGGAGAAGAACAGGTAAGTCGATCGTGCATCCCTTTTGAGACAAAGGCCTTATTACTTGACTGAGGTTGACTAAATCTTGATTGCAGCGTTTCTGTGTCTCTTACTGCAGGATCCGAAGAACGAACGGCAGCTTTTGTGAAAGAGCTCCATCGTGCCGCTAGAATCATGAAAGACATTGTGCGAGACCGCGCATGATATGGTTCTCGGCACTTTCTTGCGTGTGACCAACATGTGTTGCATGAAGTTTAGCTGCATATTCTATGTACTCAATTGCGTAGTTGTAATAGTTTTCATGAGGCAGAGTGCAGAGAGGGGAAGTTTGTTCTCGAAGGTATAATGATCAAGGTGGAATTAGGAAGTAATGGCCCACTACACTTGCCAGCTGTCATTAGTAATGCGATTTATAGGCAAGGAGTGACAGATATCGATGTTGTTGAAAGAGCGCTGATTCTTGAGATGAAAATGACGTGTTCTACAAATTTAGATGACCGTGGTACTGATTCCGTATGCCAGATCCGTTTGTATGCAACGGGGCTCTGTGATTGAACGGAATTCGCATCCAAGCGGTATGCAGGTATCGAAGCTTGCATAGGATACGTGTTACTGACTCCTTGAGTATATATAGGTTGATCGGGTTCCCCTTCCTCTTGCCTCGACTTTACCCTTCAGCCATGCTGCCATCCGGTTCCTTGACCTGTCATCTCACTCACCCTGCTACGCTATGCCGCAAGTGCTTCACCCCACCGCCATGACGTTACAGCACAACCCTTTTGTGCTGATGTGCAGCACGCCCGTTTCGGGGCACATCATACCCATGTTGGCCATTGCAAAACAACTCGTCGCGCTGGGATATGATGTCTGCTTTGTATCCGGTTCTGGGTATCGCCCACAAGTCGAGGCCGTCGGAGCTTCCTTTGTATCGGTGGAAGGATATGGCGACTTTCATGACCTCACGTCATGGGATCTTGATATTGATTGTGAGTGTTTATTCATCATCATCTTCATTCTGTGAAGCTTAGCGGAGCTAACCTGGAACTTCTTCTCTCAAGGGCCCGTAGGTCAAAAACATTTGGAAGGACCAGCCTGTTTCAACCACGACTTGATCCACATATTCTGCAAATCATTGCCTTCACAACACGAGGCTATCCAGAGAGCTTTGAAAGCGCTCCGCGCTCAGGATCCCCACAGGCCCATCATTCTCATGACCGAAAGCCTGAACTTTGGAGCCTTGCCAGTCACGCTCGGCGCACCAGGTCTTCGCCCTAAAGGCTTCATCGCCATAGGCCTCAATCCTATCCTACTCACTAGCATGGACCATTCACCTTTTGGGTCAGGCATGCTGCCAGACAGGTCGCCGGAGGGCCGAGAACGGAACAAGCTTGCAAACGCAGCCCAGAAGCAGTTCTTTGCCCCTTCCCAAGCGGCATACACAGAAGCGCTGGCTAGCGTCGGAGCTACCCTAGTGCCAGACGCGGAGTTTCTGCTTGATTCGCTCTACACTCTACCAGATCGCTTCATACAAATGTGCACACCCAGCGTCGAGTACCCAAGGAGTGACGCTCCGAGCACCTTGCGCTATGCCGGTGGCTATCCTACTACGGCTGCCTCTGAAGGCACGACAGGCAGGTGGGAGAAACCATCATGGTGGGATCAAGTCACAACCAGCAACGCGACCACTAAGAAAAAGATTGTCTTTGTCTGCCAAGGGACCGTCGCCATGGACTTCAACCAGCTGGTCATCCCAACCATGACTGCGCTGAAAGATCGCTCGGACATCCTCGTGGTCATCGCACTCGGGAGACCGGACGTCACACTGTCATCAGATGTGCTGGTCCCTTCGAATTGCCAGGTGGTAGACTACATCCCTTATGATATTATGTTGCCCCACGTCGACGTCTTTATCACGACGGGAGGATATGGGTCGTTTCAGCGCGCGCTTCATAACGGCACGCCTCTCGTTATTGCCGGTACCACGGAAGAGAAGCCTGAGACGGCAGCGAGGGCTGAATGGGCAGGTGTTGCAGTGAATCTCCGCACTACATACCCTTCCGTTCAGCAGCTGGGACAGGCTGTTGATAAAATTCTCATGAACACGACATATAAGACGAGAGCTTTAGAGATACAAGCTGAAATTGCTACACATGACCCAGCTTCTATAATAGCTGAGAGTATTAAGGAGCTTATAAGAAGAAAATAGAGAAGTAAGAGCTACTAAGTTTAGTATTTATTAAGTTATAAAGATTCTATTTTATTAACTAAGAACTCTATATATTATATGAACCTAACTAAGGTTATTAATTTTATATTAGGGTTTTTTATAATAGAGAGCCTAAGTTAGTAACTTAAAATTAAATTTAAAGAAGTGAATTATATTTACTTATCTTTTAAATATAAAGAACAGACTATAAATACTCCCTTAGTATTAGTTTATTTACTCTTAGTGATAAGTATTTCATTTTAAGACTTTAATAAAATCTCTTATAATTAAATTATATATAAAAACACTTAGAATTAAGACCTGACTTTAATATTTAAGTAAGAAAAGACTAATAATAGTCTTGATAATATTACTAGTAGTACTAACTCCAGTATGCCCCCTTTATAAGTAATAATAATTTTATTTGCCGCCTCTTTATTTCTTCTCTTTAACTGCAGCCGTGTAACTTGCAATACGCAGTAGGACATTGTGGCAGTCCAAGCATCCCATGAAACTCGGATTTATACGGCTTCTTCCCATCCGAACCCACAATATCATAAGTTCTCGTATAGGTGCCAACCTCACCAGTCATCACGGCAGTCCACAAAGTGTAACCCGATCCGACGATACTGGTAGTCCTTTCGAGCTGAACAGTTGTAGCCTTGACAGTAGGGGTGTAAGTATTCAGTGGCGTAGGAGCATGAACAATAACCTCTAGCGAGGTGAGGTGAAGTCTATCTAGGGCCTTCAATTCAATAGTCAGCGAGATATCTCAAGAACAACAGTATGTGTGAGCTGAGAAAATCAACTTACAGCAACGGTGATGTTGAAAAGACCCTTCTCAACAGTCTCCTGACAGGACAGTCCTGGTTGGGGTAACATCAAAGTATCAAAAGGAAACCCAGTTCCACCATTAGTAAACACAGTGGTATTGATTGATCCACTAATTGTATCAATGACTTCAATATCGAAGGCAGAAATACCGTGGGAAAGAGGAATATTAGTCTGGAAGTTATACTTTATGAACTTCAAAGGTTGCGCTCCATACATAACGTTAGACGACCCGAGCCTTTGCGTAGCTTCTTCAATGATAATGGTGGTATTTGAGGCGCCTCTAGCGGAGTGGAAGTGGATATTAACCTTCCGGTCAGCAGCCGGAACCGTGTCAAAGAGCTGAGTATATGATTTCAATTAATCTCGTTTGCTGTCAAATAGCAATAGGAAGGGTCACTTACGCGTACAGAGCCGCTAACAGTGATAGTCTTGTTGGCGTTGATAGTCGCAAATAGTTTAGAAGGCTTGGCGGGAATAGGAGTGATGACACCAGAAAATTTGACTGTTTGAGGCACAGTATCAATCATCCTGGTGATGAGACTCTGGCAGGTCTGAAGGAAGAAATCATTAGAAGCCGCCATCTTGCTAATAATTTCACCGCCATCAGCCATAAAAATGCGATGGTCAGACCGAGTTGTCTCATTATGTCCGAAAGCCAGAGGATTTGTGGTTTTGTTGTTCACGAAGTCAACAGCGCTAAGTTCCGAATTATTTAGCGAATGGCAGGAGATGAGGGTGTTCTCATAGTGCCTACACAGCGTTGTCAAAAGCACCAACCTTATCTTGAGTATCATCAAAGAATTGAGTGCTGTCATCACAGTCTTGAGCTGCGATTACATTGTCCGGGCATCGCGGCACCGACTCGTTCTTGATAGGGACGATTTGGGGGAAATCGACGCCGTGGACACCTCCTAATGTGTGACCGCAAGCAACTAGTCCTATCATCTCGTCTGTTGTAAAACCTTGTCTCTTGAAAGCGTCTGTGTGAGATTCCAAGTCCTCTTCTGGGCGAGGCACACCCGTGGGACCAGCCTTGCCTGCATCGACTCGTCCTCCTCGGTAAGGGATAGTGATTTTTCCATCAGAACAGGCTTCAGCAGCAAATAGAGCCGCCATCGCAATCAAATCCGACATGGACGATCGAGGAGTCATGAACTGAATGAGATTGCCAAGTGTCTCGTTGAATCCTGCCCCGGGATTCTCATCGCGATGAAGTTCATACCCGATTGATGCATCAATGCCGCCAGTCCCAGCAGTAACATCAGCAGTTGACATGTCATGATAGGCGGTTCGAAGCCATTCTGCAGGGGCGCTACGGCCTTGACCAAAAGGAACCTTCCCACAAGGAGCGATAAAAGAAGCAGGAGAGTTTGCCTGGTAACCGGATTGTTCGAAGAGCATAGACTCGAGGTTGTCTGTCTCCGCATCGGGCCAAATATATTGACTGTTAGCAACAGCTGCTAGGCAAATGCCAATAACAACAGAAGGGTGTCTATTTAGTTGCACCATTGTGAAGCTCCGACCGATTGCGCTTTAGTTGCTTGCTTGTGTGATTTGACAAAGCTAATATTCTTTTCAGATGCTACGGCTATTGAAGTCTTTAATAGACCCGAATCTTTTTAGGTTATTTTGAAATCAACTCGCGGTATTAGTAAACTGTATCTAATATTAATTATCATAGCTTTACCTTCCTATTTAGATACTATATAGTATATTAACTAAGGGGTTTATATTAAAGCTTACTATTACTACACCTAAAACAAACTGGAATTTCTTTACTTAAGATTAGAGTAATTAAATTATATTACAAGGTCGTGTTTACTATAAAGAAGATCCAGATCTGCTATGCGACTGTAATATTATAATGCTACAAGTGGTCTGTTACAGACTGCGTGAGGAGCGACTATACAAATCCCTCATCAGTCGCATGTGCAACATTTTCTTAAATACTGACACGTACTGAGTTACAGAAAATGCGTGAAACGAGGTCTCTAATATAATTAAGCATTCTAGAGTCCATATGAATGCACATAGCGGCTGTCTTTTTACTATAGAGCGCTTTGGCCACGGGCGTAATCCGGTGACCTACGGCGATCGCCGAAGGCCTCAATTAGGGCTCTTATTTTGGTTGATCCTTGATGGCTGGGTAATTGTTATTACTATAGAAAGTCTAGTTCGTCCTCGCTTAGCGACATATCGGCCGGTGCTATGCTGGGTATACATGTACAAGCCCTGCTTATTATCAAGAATTATGGCTAACAGCCCATCCCTTTGGCTGCCTTAAGGCTATATTTGCGTATCAGCCCCACTATCCCCCCGCGACTAGCTCACGACTTAACAAGAGGTGAAACACGTGATGTACCCAGGATAGGTGGCCATGAGGACAGGAGCGACTTTGCGCTATGTACTATGGGTACTTGAGTCCTCTTATAGAATAGCTATAGAGCTAAGTAGCCTTTGCTCTAATATCTCTAATTAGCTAGAATGCCTGCCTAGTATAGAAATATAGCCTTAAGGCAGCTAAAGAGATACTCAGGTTTCTTATTAGCGTTAGAGAATAATACTATCTCTATTAAAAGTCCCTAGTTATAAGATACTAGACTGGAGTAAATAAACTTATTTTAACTCTATAACTTATTACTTAATATTATAATTAAAGCCTCTTATTATAGATACTAATATATAAAGTTTTACTACTATAATTCTTAAACTTATTTTAAATGCTATAGTTTTATAAATTTAAAAAGTAATTTTTTTAAAAATTGAAACTTATTATATTAATATTTTAAGTTAAAGACTAACTTACTCTATATTATATTAAAATCTTAGAGTATTTTATATATTCTTAGAAAATAATCCCTAAGTATAAACTAACTTACCTTATATCTTATTATTATATATTATTATCTCTAAGTATAAATTAGCTTACCCTATACCTTGTTATTATATATTATATTTTTTAAATATAAAATTAATTCACTTTTAATTTTTTATTTACTTTAAAAACTTAAATTTAAATATTCTTAAACTTAATTTTTTATTTTAAATATAATTTCTTAGATTAACTAATAAAGTATTATTATTATTACTAATTAATTATTTTTAAAGAATCTTTCTATTTAAGAACTCTTATTCTTATTCTTTACTTATTCTTAATTCTTCTTCTCTTTTAATTTATCACTCTTATTTTAACTTAATCTTACTATAGAACCTTTTATCCACCTTAAAGCCTATAACTTATTAGTCTATAGTAACTATAATTATACCTGCCTTGCATTTAAAACTATCACTTACTTATAATACTTATACCCCTAGCTCTCTATTTAATAATAGTGTGATATTACTACTTTTATCTAATAAATCCCAGGGATACTTTCTAAGAAAATTAATCTTATATGCCTTAAATACCCTATACCTAAGGAGCCTGTAATCCCCTTACTTAGCAGCCCTATTATATATAATTTAATATATTAAGAGCCAGATTATTATTATATTTGCACTTATTAAGTAACTATTTAATAGCATCTCTTAATCTTATATAATTAGGTTAATCCCTAACTAAGAGATAGTAATATCCGGTTCTAAAAGTAGCTAAATAGCACACTACCTTAGCAAATTAATATTTTATATTAGCACTTCTTTTATAAAGATAGTAAAAGTACTTAGTTTAAGGTTTTAAAACCCAACTTATACTCTAATACTACTAACCCTAAGACCTATAATAATAGCCTTTTAACCTAATACTAGGCTTAAGCAGCCGCTTTTAATACTTAAAATGAGACTAGTAGTATTAGCCTAGGCTTTATTTATAAGCTAAACCTATAGCTTAATTAGACAGGCTAGGCTACCTATCTAAAAGACTGCAAACCCAAGTATCTTAAGATACTTATTAGCTTAGACTCTTATAAAGACTGGCTTTAGCTTAGTAATAAGGCCTAGGGGGAGTAACTTAAGTATATAAGTCTTCTTAAGGAGGTTTAGGAGAGCCTATCCTAACTTATTATAGCAGCGCAACTTTAGGCTATAATTAAAATTACTGGCCCTGCTACTCTCTTTAAGTTATAATAGCAAGAGATAAGCTAAGACCTATAAAAACCCTTTTCTGGCTGCCTTAAGCATAATAATAAAGAGGCATATATAACTATTTAAAAGCAGGTTATTAGTTATATTATTTATAATATAATAGCTTAAATAAATAAACCTAACCCAGGCCCTACTATCTCATTCTTAGCCTAAGAGACTGCCTTAAGTGAACTTAAGAATTGCCTTAAAGATATATATAGCATAAAACCCCCTTACCCTAAGGCTATTTAAAAAGATATTAACTAATATATACTTATCTTACTTTTAAGCTTTCTTAATTAGAAGATCCCTAACTTACTCTATAATAGCATTCTTATTAATATACTTAATACTCTTAGTCTTTACTTAACTACTATTAGTATTAAATAGCTATAACTCTATAAGTATACTAAAATATACTCTATTATTATTAAGTTTAGCTGCCTTCTTGTTTTATAAGATGCCTATAAGAAATATTATTTAATTACTAATCCTAGGACCTTTAATAAGAAAGAGAGCGCCCCTAACCTCTTTAATACTATTCGCACCTATATTTAGTGGTATATAATTACCTTCTCTACTATAACCCTATTAATACCTATTAATTAGATCTTTAAGACACACGCCTATAGATAGATAATTAGTAATAATATTACTCTTGCGGCAGATATATAATAGATCGGCGAGTAAGTTCAGTTTAGTTAATTGACTTATTACTTAGGATGTCTCTAATTATAGTATAACTCATTAAAATATAGCCCGTGCATCTGAGAGTCAGGGGGTACGACTTATTAAAATTGGGAGAGTATGACTCAATGAATCTAATTAGCTCTATGGTCTATAAAAGCGGGTCCCCTTAACCCTAAAAATTAAAAAAGTATATTATAAGATAGCTTAGAATCAGGGCTATTAAATGCACATATTTTCATATTCCTAGCTATACTAGATCTTAAGTTATTAGAGATATAAGAAGTTAGATTTACTATTAATTTTAAGACTAATATAATAAGTATTCCTTCTTAAGATATAAGAAATAAAATATATAAAAAACATAGCAATATACGTAGACTAGAATACTATATAGAATATATTTCTTTATATTTTTAGCTATATTAGATCTTAAGTTATTAGAGATATAAGAAGTTAGATTTACTATTAATTTTAAGACTAAGTATTCCTATTACTTAGGATGTCTCTAATCATAGTATAACTCATTAAAATATGGCCCGTGCATCTGAGAGTCAGGGGGTACGACTCATTGAAATTAGGAGAGTACGACTCAATGAATTTAATTGGCTCTATGGTCTATAAAAGCGGGTCCCCTTAACCCTAAAAATTAAAAAAATACATTAAGAGATAGCTTAGAATCAGGGCTATTAAATGCATATATTTTCATATTCCTAGCTATACTAGATCTTAAGTTATTAGAGATATAAGAAGTTAGATTTACTATTAATTTTAAGACTAATATAATAAGTATTCCTTTTTAAGATATAAGAAATAAAATATATAAAAAATATAGCAATATATATAGACTAGAATACTATATAATATATATTTTTTTATATTTTTAGCTATATTAGGTCTTAAGTTATTAGAGATATAAGAAGTTAGATTTACTATTAATTTTAAAACTAATATAAAAATATTAAATATCTTAATATTTTAATAAAATATAATAATTTAATTATAAAAATCAGTCTTTTTAATTATTCTTTTATTAATAAACATAAGATTTATAACTTTAGCCTATTAATTAATTAAGCAGAGCTTGCTTACAGCTAGAATACCTACACTTATTTCTGAGAGGCAGAAAATAGTCAGGCCACTTTTGTGAAAAGTTTGCTAGAGGCTGAAGCATTTCTCTTCTTTTACCCCGCTATTGTGAAAGTATCTTCCAAATCTAATTAATAGTTTTCTCAATCAAGTACACCCATTATGCCTCCCAAGAAAGTCGAAGCTGTCAAGGACAATGTCGTTGCCTTTGGAAGGGTCCGCAAGAACCTTAAGATGGGATGCGTCGGTCTCCCTAACGTCGGTAAATCGAGCCTGTTCAACCTCTTGACTGAGCAAAGCGCTGCCGCAGAAAACTATCCCTTTTGTACGATTGAGCCAAATGAGGCGAGGTGTGCTGTCCCGGACGCTCGATATGTAAGTGGTGGCACTCCGTAGCGGGTATATCTACTAGTTAGCTCATGTAAGCAACACTTATAGGACTTTCTCTGCGATCTCTGGAAGCCACCCTCCATGTACCCGGCATATTTGCAGGTGACCGATATTGCTGGTCTTATCAAGGGCGCTTCCCAGGGAGAGGGACTGGGAAACGCTTTCCTGTCTCACATCCAAGCCGTTGACGGCATCTTCCATATTGTCAGGTATAGCTCTCGTCTGGACACACGCAGGCTCAACTGCTGACTCTGATTTCTTCTCAGAGCGTTCGATAACGACGAGGTCTTGCATGTCGATGATTCTATCGATCCTGTCCGGGATTTAAGTCAGTTCCTCCAAGTCGCGCAAGGTGACGAAGCTAATATGTGCGCTTTTCAGACACCATTCAAAGCGAGCTTTGCAAGAAGGATCTCGGTTCGGGCCACTCTCCCCATTTACCTCCCACTGGCTAATCCAGTCTAGATATCCTACAGCGAACAATTGTTGCCGAGGATGCAATCGTCAGAAAGGCAGGTGGAAAATACAAGATGCTGCCTCTCTTCACTGAGACAACAACTAAAATCCGATCCGTAAGTGCGAGCTCTATAATTTTACAACCTTGCTCGAGAAAAAGCTTACGATCAGGAAACAGATGTTGGAGAAGGACCAGCCAGTTAGAGATGGAAGCTGGACACCGGCGGAAATTGCGCTCATTAACGAGAAGATACAGCTAATCACGACGAAGCCAACTATCTACCTTGTCAACTTGACAATGAAGGATTATCTTAGACAGAAGAGCAAGTACCTGCCGCTTATCGCGAAGTGGGTTACTGAGCATGGAGGTCTCCCCCGAGACATCGTTCCTTTCTCTATCGAGTTCGAGGAGAAACTTTACAGCAAGAAGGACGATCTTACTGCACAAGCCGAATTCATCAAGGAGAGCAAAGTCAAGTCAAAACTTGACAAAATCATCACAGAAGGGTTCATTAAGCTCGGATTGCAATACTACTTTACGGGTTGGCTTATGCTCTGCTGCCCTTGAAGATTCACTCGCTAATTCTATGTAGCGGGAGAGAAGGAAATCCGATGTTGGACTGTCCCAAAGGGGTGCTTAGCACCTCAAGCGGCCGGAGCTATTCACGGAGACTTCGAAAAGGGGTTCATCAAGGCCGAAGTAGTCGCCTATCAGGACTTCCACGATCTGTGCGAAGGCGGAAAATCTATGGGACCGATCAAGGCGGCTGGCAAGTACCGACAAGAAGGAAAGACTTATGTAGGTGTTCAGATCCTTTATCCGTCTAAATGCATATGCTGATTCCATGGTTTTTAAGGTTGTTCAAGACGGGGATATCATCCACTTCCAGTTCAGTAAGTCGAATTCGGCCCTTCTAATGTTGGAATCACGATTTCGGTTCCCAAACCTAGGTTCATTGCCAAACTAACTGCAAATCTTAGACGTTTCGAACAAAAAATAGGTAATCATCATAGCTAGTCTCAAGGACAGTCTGGAGAAAGGATGATTGAGTTTTGCGAGGGCCGATAATAGTGTGCTCAAGGCCATTTTCAACAATTGGTCTACCTAGTGTGATACAAGAGCAGCTATTGGCTAGGAGCATAATGAATTGATAAATAAATGCAAAGTGGGCACACGAAGATATATATAGAGTAGAGATGGTAGGTTCAGCAATAGTCTGAAGTCTAAATTTACAGTTCAGAGGTTTCTCCGTCAAATTCTTGTTTGACTTTGTTTCCACCCAGCGGCTTGTCAAGGCCCAGACGCTGATGCGTGGTATAACTAACAATCGAACCACCTGGGGTTACTTCGGTGATCAACTCCTTCCGGCCCGTGTCCACCAGAAGCCGGATCAAGTCAGGCCTCATGTAATGGCCGCCGAAATCGGCCAGGGCCTTGGTCAGATGTGTCTCATTGAGGTCGATGTCGACAAACAGAAGTCCATCAAAGTCGTTGTCGGGCTTGGCGACGAGGCTGCCATCGGGTCGGTAAATGCGCGCATGGCCGTTATAGGGAGATGGATCGGTTTCAGGCTCAACTCCATCCGGAGTGTTCTTCAAAAGTCCCTCAGCAGATAGACGTTGAAATGGTGCCAGAACCCAGGTCCCAGTCTCAATGGCATAAGCCGGCGTAACTAGCTCGGAAGCGGTCTCTGCATAGTTAGTTGCTGGGTCGGGGGCAACCTGCCGTTCCCGGCCCGGGTAGATAGGCCACGCAGCGATATGGACCTGTTCTCCGGATGCGACATTGAGCGCTTTGAGGAATGGGTTCATGTTCTCCCAGCAATTGAGCTGGCCAACTCGCCCAATGTCGGTTTCTGACACAGACATGAACGTGTCGCCGTCACCATCACCGTAAACCAGCTTTTCCACGTGGGTAGGCTTGATTTTGCGGCGATGGTTGATGACAGCCCCGTCAGGCCCAATGAGTACTTGCGCCAAGTATAGCGTAGCATGATCGATCTCAGAAAACCCAAGAGACACGAATATCTGGTTTTCACGTGCAGCGCGACGAATGCGCCGCATTTCATCCGAATCCACTGCAATAGAGCTTTCGCGATACTTCTTGAGCAGGGGGAGAGACTGAAGATATGTGACTTTCCACATCCAGTACGGATACCCAGGAATCCCTTGAGATGTGCGTCAGAGGGGTGGTAACCTCATGTGTAATAAGGGGGTATAGAATTTTGAGTTACTTACACACCTCTGGGAAGGCAATTAACTTGCAACCCTTATCTCCAGCTTCATGGATGAACTTGATCGTCTTTTGTACACCACCTTCAAGGTCAAACCACTACGGGGTTTTATCAGTTATATTACGCTGCTGCCATATAATGGAATTGCGTACCGCTGGCTCCGATGTCACGGCAGCTGCCTTGTACTTGCTGAAAGGCATGTTGGCGAATTGATGAAACTTTGAAAAGATGCTGGAGAAAGGTGGAGAGGTAGTGAATGATGTAAGAGCAATGTGTGACAATCTCATCAATTGCTACGGTAAAACCGTGAATACTTATACAACCGCGGAACGCAACATCGTTACCGCTTGGAACTTAGCTGCGATTAAGCGACGGACCCGGCCGCTGGCGCTGACTCTCCTTGGAGGAAGGTGACAAAAGATTGATAAGGAGAAACAGCTCAGTCCGGGATCTCCCCAAGGCGTCGGATATGGTGATTTCATCTGCCGAGATTGGAAGTCAACTACATCAAGTCCGCAGGCTTCTTTTTCCCCACCCTGGCGTGGTATAGCGGAGCGCATACATAAATGAGAGAGTTGAAGTTAGACGAGTGACATTCGAGGGAATTCTATCATTACTTGTCCGTGTTGCGGCCCGCACAGCCCATTTTGCCACCACTTGTCGATGCTTACATGCCGAGACGGCCCGATGCGGCATTTCTCCTGGGGCATTCTACGACACGAAGATGCCACTGCGGGCCGCTGCGGGCCGCTGCACGCTGATCTGACAGCCGCGCAATACATAGAGCTTCTATAAGCAATTACTGCATACTCTAAATTCTCTTAAGAATTAAAAGATTAGCTAGAATACCTTATTCTATATATAATATTAAATAATAATAATACTAATTATTATATATAGGTTCTTAAGCCTTTAAGTATATTAGAAACTCTAATAAAATCTATATATTAATAAGCTTAAAAAGAAACTTAAAAGATAAAAGCAGACTTTATATATAATTATATTAAGTACTTAAGATATTAATCTTATAATTATAAGATTAATATATATATAAGTAATCTAATTAGTAATAGCCTATAGAGTAAGCTTTTACTATTCTTTAATAAATAACTAAGATAAGCTTAAAGAACTTATATATATATTTATATTTAAATAAGTATAGGCTTTATATATAGTTATAAAAATATATAAAGTAACTCTAAAGTAGCTGCTTTAAAGTAAGCTTAGTATTCCTTCTTTAGATTTATATCTTAATAAATAAGTTATAAAGTATTCCTAATATCTCTATTAATAAGAGAAGATTAATCTTATATAAGATATATTTATAGTAATAATATACTAAATATATACTAAGAAGCAGAAGAAATTATAATATAAATTAATTAAGAAGCTAGAAAAATAAGTAATTAAATAGCTTTAATTAGAATATAAAGTATAAGAAAGACTTAAGAAGAGAAATATAGCTATATAAAAAGCATAATAAAAGAAGCTTAATCTTATATTAAGAGATAAATAATAAATTAATAAAAGAGAAGTAGCTAAAATATATTTATTATTTAATAAAAAGATAATATAACTTTATAATAATTTTATAAAGTTTAAAAGCTTAATATTAGTTTAACTTTATATAAAATACTTAGGCCTTTAAGACTTCTTATTTAAGCACTAAGTGCCTAATATTCTATATTTCTCATATATATATAATAAAGGTATTAAGATATTAAGCTATATATTTATAGACTATTATCTCTATAATAATAATAAATTATTTTTATAGAATTTATTATATATCTAATATAATCTTAATAACTAACTCTTAGACTTAGAAAAAACTTAGATATTAATATAGTAATTTCTTTAGATATAAGCTATACTTTAATTTAGGCTTATATTATAATTATAAGAAGAATACTAATAAAAAGAGAAAAAGAACTAAAGGAATAAAAGAGAAGGTTAATTAAATAATATAAAGCTAATAGTTTTAATAAATATAATAGAATTATTATAAAGCTAAGTTAAAACTATTAAGCCTTTATTAAATACTTTAATAACTCTTATAAGAATATACTAATATATCTAAAAAAAAAAGCCTATAAAAAAGCAAAAAACTAGCCTATTTATAAGAAAATAAAGAGTAATTATAGAATAATATAATAAGAAAAAAAGAAAGAAAGAGTAAGAAAAACAAACTAGCGCAGAAAGCAAAAAGTATTAACCTTTTTATATATATTATTATATACTTACTATAGCTATACTATCTATATTATACTAACTTATTATTATTAGAAGACTTATCTTATAATTACTATAATTAATATAGGACTAGTAAAGCATCTATCTTATTCTTCTTCTTCTTCTCCTCCTCCTTCTTCTTCTCCTTCTTCTCCTCCTCCTCTCTCCTCCTTCTTCTTCTTCTTCTTTTTAGTATTATTCTTAATATATAGCTTCTTCTACCTACTTACTTATTATTTAAAAATAAGGTTCTTTTTATTTAATATATTATTATATAATTATACTTTATATAAGACTAAAATAGTCTTATTATATAAGTAAAGCTTTTTTAAAATTAATTTCTTTAATTTTATTAAATATTATATAATATTAGTAAGATATAGAATACTATTAATAAATAAGTTATTATTAAGGGATAGTGCTTATATATTTAATATAGAGCTAGATTAGGCTTAATTTATTATCTTAGTAGCACTTAATATATAAGCTACTGCATTGCCTAGCTCTTATATCTTCTCTATTTATTATAAGAGTTAATAAAGACTAAGATAAAAGGATATTATATTTATAAAGGCTCTATTAATTAGAGCCTCTATAAATGCCTCTCTAATAAATTGCATTACTAAGAGAAATATAAGATAATTACCTTTCTAATTAGACTAATAAATAATATATATTCTAGTTATTAAGTCTAAAATAAATAGTTAATAATATAGAAATATTATAAAGATAATAAAATATTTACTTACTTACTTCTAGTAAATAATAGCTATATTTTATATTCTTATTCTTATAATATAGGGCTAATATAATAATACTTATATTAGACTTGCTATAATAGTAGACTAAATAACTAACTAGCTATTACTATCTCCTTCTCCTCTTCTTATCTATTTACTATTACTACTATTACCTTCTCTTTCTCTCTAAGCCTTATAAAAATTATTAATAATTATACTAAAAATATATTAAAGCTAGATAGAGCTATAAGAGGGTAAAAATACTTATAATCTTATTTGCTATTAAATCAGGCAGTCTCTTAAGGTTCGCTAGCTCTTATACTCTTATTTACTTATAAGGCATTAATATAATATAA